>LAPY01004146.1:5151-24268 GCA_000970635.1 Eragrostis tef
TGTCGTCAACGGCGGCCGAAGGCCGGTGCTCCGCCGCCCGGTCGACGGCGTTGTGCTATTACCGGCAATGGCATGTGTATCTCTTCAGCAATGTGGTGGTGGCATTTTCTGTCATCGATCCTCTCCTCTACCGCCACGGCCACACTACAAGCCGCCAAGGTCGGCGTTGATCTATAATCCGGGGCGAGATCAGATTCTCTGGTGCAGTGTTAGAAGCCATAAACAACGACTCCAAATTAACAGTTACGAAATTGCTGATACTGGAAATTCTGTACCTGAATTTGAATGACAGAAAATTATATGACAAGTAATAACCATCCTGTAACCCATTCTGAGTATCTTGTTTTATCTTTGGTGCTGTTGTCGAATTATGTCACCTATTTTATGAAGACGGGCAGAGCAAATCGTTATTCTACATTCACGCATCATTATAATTATGCATTAGATTAGCATGTAAGCATCGACGTACTAATGCAAAGTCTTATTTTCATTTGTATCAGTAAGTTTTGATTCTCATGGAATAACCTAGCTACTACTGCCTGTTGGAGTACAAGAACAGGGCCGCAACGAATTCCATGAGGGTTTCCCAAAAAAAAAACAAAAAAAAAAAGAATTCCATGAGGGACACTATGAGCCATTTCTCTAGCAGGTCATGGAAGTATATACTCCGATTTCAGATATGTATTGTTTCAGATACTCGATGACATGGTTTTCCAGGTAACATTTTCTTTTTTAAAAAAAATGGTTCAATCAAAGATCGTCTTGGATCAGGGAATGTAACTAGCTTACTTGAATGGCATTAGCCACTACTATATACAGTTTTGCAATACGTGATATGTAGGATGTGCAACGCACATGATATATACAGTGTTGTTACTTTCAAAATGCATTTCTAATGATATGCACGGGGTGCTATATTTCGATGTGCCATTTTATAGCTGGTGCTCAAGCCAGTCACAAACCACCAAGTGCTATGCATGGTAGGGTCACATCAACCAGGCAAAAAAAAGGAGGTCACATTGGAATGCCATGCATCTTATAACTCTGCACAGAGACAGATAGAGAGTTACAGCCATATTTGAGAAACATACAAAAGGAAAAGTAGAAGAAGAAGAAGAAGAAGAAGAAGAAGAAGAAGAACAGAAGGAATTTTCAACTATAACCATATAATATATCACATGCATGCACCCATCCCCTGCATGCATGCATCCCCGCCACGCCGTGCTTGCATGCGCACGGCGCGCCGGCCGGCCGACACTCATTTCTCAAACACACAGATTCCGAGGTCGCCGTCCCCGCCGGCCGGGCCGAGCAGCCCCGTCCACCTCTCCACCTCGTCCCTCCCGTCGCTGTTGAGGAACAGCAACGCCGCCATGTCATCGTCGCCATGGTCCAGCTGCTGCGAGCCCACGCCGCGCGGGGCTGAGCTGCGACGCGACGAACTTATCGAGCGCTCTCCAGTCCGTGGCAACCTCGTCTGCTGCCCGCGCCTTCTTCTTGCCTCGCCGCCGTCCGGCACCGTGGGCGTCGTCCTCGTCGGTTGACGCATTCGTCGTCGGCGCGAGCGGCGCCGACGGGCTCTCCAGCTGCGGGAGGCCATCGGCCTCCTGCTTGAACCGCGCGTTCTTCGACTGCCGCCTGATCTGCGCGTACGCCGCGTTGGGGTCCACGAACGCCGCCGCGGCGGCCTCTGCGCCGCCCATGACGTTGTGCTCGAGGTAGGCGTAGCTGGGGTTCCAGGGCAACGCCATGCTCCGTCCGGGGTATGCTGTTCTCTTCTTGAACGCCCGGCACACCACCCAGCCTTCTTCCTGCAGCACCACATACGAACACTAGCTTGTTAGGTGTGAACCGGCCGGGACTGGCAAAATACCAAATATCTTTTTTAGCAAAAGTTAACAAATAGTTGCCGCCTTTATACTTATCTCTCAACTGTGTGCGGTAGTGGAGTGCCGAAGGATTACTAGTACTTTGATGATAGTATCAGTACTCGCTGGCTAGTTGCATACAGCAGCTCGTAAACAAACAATGGCGCGTGCAAGAACGTTCACACCGGGAAACCCTAACAAGGAACATATATGCATGCGCATGCGTTTCTCTATAGGATAGCAAAAGGTTTGCTGAGTGGTGAGGTCAAGAGAGCAACTCAAAATATATGCCACTCTCTGCCTTTATTCAGAATAATACAAGTCTTTGGAAGTCTCAAGGGTCAAGTCTCACGCTAAAGGGTGACTTATCTTCTGAGATCTAGAAAGCAGTGAGCACAGCGGTGGTGCTTTGCTACTGATGTATGATCCATCAGTAGTGGTGAATGAGACACGCACGCACCTTGGACTTCGCAGTTGATTGGTGCGCGCTACTTTAGCGAGATTTCTTGGTCTCTGTAGTTGCGACATTAAGGTTTACCTCCTAGTATTTTCTTCTGCTAAATTACATATTTATTACGACCTTAAAACCTGAATGTACAGAATTCGACATGTTTGTGGCTAACTTGTAGTTTAATTGTGGATCAGGTAACATAGACTGGAACAAAGAATTAAGCATGAAAAATGGTAAATCGCTGAGATGAGAGATCTTGCCTGCGGCGGGGCATTTTCGTCGGTCTCGAGCCGGTACTCGTGCATGATCCAGTCGGTCTTCTGACCGTTGGGCGCCCTGCCCTTGTAGAAGACGAGCGTCTTCCTCATGCCAATGAGCTTGTTCTTGTCATGCACCGCCTTGTCCCTCCCTGTGGCCTTCCAGAACCCCGCCATGGTCGCCCTGTTGGTCCGCGTCCCCGTCGGATACTTGCGGTCCTTGTAGCTGAAGAAGTACCACTCGTTCTGCTCATCGTACCCCATCCCGCAATGCACTGCAACACAGGCACATAATTCAGATCAATTTCACATCAGAATAGTGAGGTAAATGCTAAGCCTATTTCTGAACCCGATTTTTCTCAAAAATCAAAGAAGATTACTATAGCTAGGCAATGGTTACCTTGGAGGTCCCATGGTTCGATGCGGTAGAGATCGATGTCGCGTATGACATCGAGGTCGATCTTCTGGGAGGCCACCTTCTTCCTGAGGTAGTAGCCGACGAGCTCTTCGTCAGTTGGGTGGAACCTGAAGCCAGGGGGCACGCATGATTCCATGGAGTCCATATGATCACCAGCAGCAGCACCTGAATATGTAGTGTGTGCATCAGATTCAGCGACGCCTGAGCACCTAAATATCCATCCACCCAAATGATATAGCTCGCGAGTGGCATGCACTGCTAAAGAAAGAAACAGCAAGTGCTCGCATCATTCGATGCGAGCCTGCATTTTTTATAGCGCGAACGTCAGGGGAGGCAGCAAGTGCGTGCCTAAGTGAATAGTACTATTGGTTGGCTCAGGATACTGATGAATGAGTAGCACAGACTAGACTGAAGAGGAAGCTAGTGTGTATGGGTTTCAGAGCTTTAGAAAAATTCAGTCCAGCCATGCCTGTTGGGAGTTGAGACTGTACTGCAGGAGTATTTTGGGGTAGGATATAGGACAAGGTACGGCAAAGCCTGAGCAGGAGGCAGGGACAAATGTTGGAAAGCTACAGGCTTGTGAATGATAGTGTCGACTGTGAAATCAGAGGCATGTGGCCTATAGTCAGCAGGGAATTATAGCGGCACTGCACCAGAAGGGTGCATGGTCTGGCCTCTGCATGGTGCAACTTGCACTGAAGAAGAGATGATTTGAGTGTACGAGAATCTGTGGGCTTGAACTTAGAGATTAGTACATATAATAGGCCAGTTAACAACTGTTAATATGTGATCCCCCTCTCATGCTGCCCATAATGCTCTAATGAAATGGATTGTGACAAATAAAAGTTTAGAATACCGAACTACTAATGATTTCTGCCGTTTCGTAGGAATGCAGGATTCAAAGAGTCAGTTCATAGGAAACCTCACATCCAACGAGACTGGAGTCCTTACAAAAATCGTAGCGTTACGTTCCAAACGGTGAGAACTTCATAGGGTGAAACTATAAGTAGTAGAAATAACAAAAGCTGATGGCATTTTGCTAGTTTTTGCCGGCCGGAGGTAGCGCACGCGCTTCTTGCATGCATGCCGCCGGGCATGGCAATTAAATACCTTGGATAATGCGGGTGGGGCTGGGAGCAAAGGAGAATAGAAACGGAAGGCGACCCTTTTTTTGGATCAGGCCTGCAAAGGAGAAGAAGAGAAAAGCGACTGACCCCGCTCTCCTCCGTCGAGAGAGGCAAGGCATGCATAGCATGGACAGGCGAGGAAAGATAGCTAGAGAAAAGCCAAGCAGCAGCGGCAGGGGACTCTCGGTTGCCTCTGACCGCTCTGTCTCTTTGTCGAGGAATTCCATGGCACAGCAGTCCCGCTTGCGGCCTGCCTACATGCGTCTATATTTGCTGTGCTAGAACCTACTAGCAACTGAGAGCCTGGAGCATTGTTCATGGGGCATGCATGGCAGCGGCTGCACTGAGCATGTAGGATGGAGACTGGAGAGGAGAAGGTAGCTAGGTCCAGGGAGATAAATCATTTTTGATGTCCCCCCTTTGGCCTTTTGTGGGGTGCATTACTTTGTGCTGCATCCATATGACTGCATGAGAGCGAGTTAACTTTCCATCCAGTCATCAGTAGTGGATCTCCTTCCATATTTTTTGCCCCACCAGCAGGGAAATTAGTGAGGAGGGAGAAAAAGGATAGTCACTATTCACCATGCCTGTAATCGTCATTTGAAATGTTGTAAAGCATGAACTCGTCAATTCTCAGGATGGATCGGCAAAAACTCATTGCATTCCAATTCGGGGCTTAAAGTTATGTATCATATCTCTGTGGAAGGAGAATGGGATTTTGAAGTGAGCCAAGCTTTAATGAACTCACGAAACTTTCTATAACAATTTGATAAGAACAGTTGCACCAACGTAATAAAGAATAGGAGACGATGAAGAAAGCATGCCTAGCTTTGGAGGTGGCGGTCATGCAGATCTTTGCTAATCATGGATGGAGGTTTACCAATAGAATTGGTTACTAATAAATTTCTTCATCAAACTATGACGGTTATGTCGTGTAGATATTGTTTTGCTTGATTCATGTAATGGAAAACGGAGGTGCTACAATTTTTGTATTGAACGGTTGTAGCCTCTTATGATGTCAAGGTCGGGTACTCTTTTTCCATGATCTAAAAAAAATATTTTATAGAAACCCAATCGATATTGATGAGCTTATTAGATCAAAGAAGACATTACCCGACAATCGATTAATCTTCAATTTGACAATTATGTTTCATTGAACAAGAGTATAAGAAAGTTGTGCTTATTTACATGCATGATGTAAGTGATATAATGATGAATACAAAACTTAAACATATTACCAAATATTAATATTTTATATTTATCACAGGAAAATAATATTTATAGTTCCATCATAAGAAAAAGTACGCCTGTATCACTATTGTACCATTTATTTTGTCCAATGCTCATTAAAAAGGTAATTGTGAAATGTTTCATAGGAGACTGTACCGATGTGCCAAATAAGAACTAAATCTAAGTGAAAGATGATTCGATGATGGAGCTAATCATGTAAATGGTGAATATTTGAAAGTTCACTCGAGAAAAGGCTGCCTAGCAGTAAGAATACTATAGTAAAATAATCAGTAATTAAAATAGATTCATCACATAAAGCAAGGCGCTATGAGACGGGTTAGAGCTGGAATGGTTGTCTTAACATGTCGAATGTCTGAGGGAGCCTGGAGTGGTTGATCCAACTTATATTTCCCACTGTAATATATTTCCATGTATATATGTTTTGTTCGCACACAAACCTTCTAGTGTGAAGTTTCTACTTTAGGGGAAAAAACAATATTTGTAAGAAATCACACATTGAAACTTCCAACATGAAGGTATTTATGTATGTCAATGTGTGAGAACAGCTTTAGTTTATGCACAATACCATACGTGCATCGACTTTTTGTTTGGCAGATCAAATATACAAAACATTTTCTGAACTACTATTTTGTAATCACATAATAAGGGTTCAAGAGTGATGCTTTTCCACCCAATTAATACTGCAGTTTTGCAATTTAATGCAATTCGGATGGCAGTTAATCCTTCATTTATCTTTCGAAATGTGAAAGAAAAGGATGATAAAAGAAAAGCTATGTTCATCAAAACACTTTTTTTTCATAGAGGATAAAGTGGTGTGCTCACAAGCATTTTTGTAGAGTTGAAAAGTATCAATTTACAGTTGCAAGCTGAATCAGGACGTTCATATGTGTTCGGGTTATTTGTACATGTAACTAAGGCATCACCACTCAATAAAAAGGTTGTATGGCTACCCTATTTTTCTGGAACCACCAATGTTGAAATTTAGGAAATATTTTTCCGAAGAGCAGGCTTGAAAGATGTTTCACACACAGAAAACATCTAGGAGCTTTGATACAGACTAGCTTACAAATTCCAAGGATATATATGGACATGCGTATAAGTGAGCTCAACATATTTCAACCATACGAACTATTATTTTATAACTGTGAAATATAGGTATGTCTTAAATAGTTGAACCCAATTACGTCATCGATGAGAGCTCGATTTTCAGTTACATTTTTTTAACACATATCTAAATATCCGATAGGATCCATGGATATATGCCTTGATATGTGGATCATATGATATACACCACCCCCATGTCAGGATTTATATAGGCTCCAATTGCTATGGATGCATGGACGAACCTCGAAGATCAGCAAGGTTAAGGGAGAAGCAGGAGAGAGGACATCTAAATCAAATAGACTGGCTACGAAAAGTACAAATTCATGCAGGAGAGATCGAACAATTGCTAGCTAACAGAGCAAAATAAACACCTCGCTGGATTGATCAACTAGAACCAGTACTAGGAAGACTTCGAACTCACCTCAGATGAAACTCTATACCGATCAGCCGTGAAGCTCTAATCGGAGAAGGAGAGTATACGTTCTTGATCTTAAGAAGCTAGCTCGCTTGTGTCTGAAAGAATAAATAGCTTGAGGAGGAGAGAGCTTTGCACTGGAGAGATTTAGAAGAGGAGAAAGGAGGGGCAGAAGGTGGCGAGTATTAAAAAGGGAAGGGGTCGCTCTCCTTTCCGTCGCGCGTGGGCGAGGGGAATGAAGGCCTCTGGGTCCACATGGGCCCACGTATGACGTCACGCCCCCCTTCTTGTTTGCTACTCTTCTTGCCCTTTCCTCTCGATCTTCCTCTTCTCCATGGTCCATGCAAGTACTGCAGCTAGCACAGTCAGTCACAGTCTCAGAGAACAAAAGAACCTATCAGTGTAGCCTGTTTTCCAGCCTGATATACACCATGCATCATGCTAATAGTACTTCGTATTCATGTTGCTGAAAGCAAAAGCCTAGTGATCATCTTAGGGAGGGAGGCACGTATACCGTCCAGGTCGAGCTTCATAGATGCATGGCACTTAGGCACTTAGGTTTGCCTATTATTGTTTTTGACATACTTAAAGTTACTAGTTAATCTGTCAATGTTGTTCATATACTCTAACAAATCATGTCCTGTACTAGTATTTTAGCGTGAGGTATCTGACAGGGAATGAACTACATTAACGTAATTAGTGGTCACCATTTTCTTCTGCAGAAAAAATGGGGGCATGAATGTATGATTGTTGGGATGCCTTTCATCTGTGGTTAAGTCTGGTTTGGGGGCAATCAAGTGTGTCCTTACAAATGGTACCACACTGTGCTTTCAGCTGTTTATATTGGACCATGCTGCCCGGATGACAGAGGAACAAATTACTCGGCTGTAGAGAGCTGCAGGCCCCGTACAGTTGTCCAGGTATCATGATCGATCCAGTGTATCATTGCAATAAGGTTTCTGATGAATGAACTCACAACTTCAGTCGACGGGCAATTTGATTGATGCTTATTAAACAAAATGTTCCCAAGGTAAAATAGTTTTGGCATATATAAGCGAACTTAGATAGCAACCTCAATAAGTTAGTTAACTAGCTAGCAGTTGCATCAACTGATATAAATTTTTTTTCTCATCTTGTCATGCGATAGTCTCATTCCTTGATTATCATTTGTTTCGTACCTAGAAATTTGTGCTGCCAGCCTTGGAGCATGCACCAAACTGATGAGGAACTAATTGCATATGTTAGCCTTAGCCATTAGTATTTAATCGATTATATTTCCAGAAGCATGATCAGTGGGAATTATGATGTCGATAACACTGGGGCGTAGGCATGCATTACAAAACATGCTGCCCAAAGAATGATGCCACCTACTACTGTTAGGGACAACAGCAAATCCTTCTCTGATAAGAATTGATCGAATTTGGGAACCCTCACATCATTCATGTTCTTATTGCTTGCTAGCTAGCTAGCTGCTGATCAAGTCATGATCAAAGAAAAGATATTTACAATGATGCAATGGAAGCGAGCGAGTTCACGCATTCCTGACGTATTTTGCATGCAGCATATTAATTTAGCCTGGACTTTGTTTCAAACGGTTTGGTAATATGAACAGTGGGGCAACTTTCTATATTCCCTAGCAACTTTAGACGAAAATTCAACTATAACTAACGGCATCATGAGCTGAGTCAATGAAATCTACAGAGTTGCTAGTATTGATTACTGATGATCATTGTAAATGTGTTCTAACTCAACAAGACAACAGATATAATAAAAGCAAGGAGGGTCAAAACTATTGAAGGTAGGGCATGCTGTATATCTGTATAGATCTTTTCTTTTTGTTCAAGCAAAGAAAATTCAACGCTGTGCCTTTTTTCAGTAACAAAAGGCTAGCTTTTTCGTCCTTTATAAGACCAGAGTTGGGTAATACTTTCCTCAGGTTAAAAGTCTTTGAATCTAGGGGACAGATAATGCTACCCACATTGTTGTTTTAATTTCTCTTGAACCGAGTTCATTATCTATAGCACAGAACAATATGAGAATAAATTATGTTTGGTTGCCATTCATTCTGTGTAAAGGCCTGTGTATGAAGTGTGTCAAGAACACTTCTTGTCCATGAACAACCTACTTATTTTAGTCATGTTTGTTGTCTTTTCTCTGCAAAATATATATGTTTGCTGTGTACTTGGCTAACAAACTGTCAATTAGAAACAGGAACCGGAGTCCAGCATATCTGTATTCAATTAGCAACGCCACAAGAGAACAATGATGCGCTTTTGGCTTAGGGACCATACACATGTGTCTACATGCAACAGAACCCTCGAAACCTAAGGATAGGCGAGAGAAAAGATTATGGACACAGGGCCCCACCGGTTGCGCAATTTGCTTGGCTTTGCATTATGTTTCTCGCGGGCGAGTGACTATAATAATTCCGCGCATACCGGCGCCGGCGCTTTTGCTCCTCATTATATTGGAAACGCGCTTTGAGATGGAGGTCAAACACGAGATGAGCTAAGCCGGAATGAAGAAGCAGCGGGCCTGGCAGCTGCTAATGATCATGCGACCTCAAAACGATCTCACGCGCGCTAATCCCGATGGAGCACGACATTCCCTGCTCTTTTGTTCCCTGGGCGACACGTTTGCAGGGCCCTCTGAAGACTGAAGAACGTCTCCAGATTAAACAGTACTTAATTCGGTCATGCTGCGGTAGACCCATGTTCTTGGGCTAGAATGGTGCAGCATTAGGAAACATAAGGCCAGGAGCGATGTTAGATCACCTTTTCATGTTTCTCTTTGTGCTTATTCTTGCTTGGTTGTCGCTAGGGACTGGGCCAGATATTTTTGCATACCTGAAATGGTATTGCGTGACTGATGTTGAGAATGAGAAGCTAGCACTGAACAAATACAGGCATTCAAATCCACATCAAATTTCACCTGCAGAGATTATATTGCTTTATATATTTGCGTAAAAAATAAAGTTGAGAGAGGGAACAGAGAGTGCTAAGATGTCGGCGCCTTCGTTCCCAATTGTAAATTTAACACTTAACATACCTACGATCTAGACCATGTTTTCTGGACCATCCATTTATTCGTTCAAATATATGAAGTACACTAACTTATAGCAATCTCCCTACGACTTCATCATCCATGTGACTGCCACCGTACGCAGCAGCCGATCACCACATATTCCACAAAGTGCTGCGCTTTTCCATCTGTCATTGTACACTTGGGGCGTTCATTCTTTCCCCATCTGCGATCGAACAGGAACAGCAGACCAGCCGATGCATGGATCGATCGGAAAGCTGTAACGGCACGCCATGTTCTTGGTTAAGGCTGTTCGATCGATGACTTGTCCTCCATCCCCACCAAGCATATAACAGCATCTCCCAAAAAGTGCAGTTAACAATAGCAGGATAAGCTTAGGCGGCTGTTACGCTTGAGCCGTACACGAGTAAACTAAAATGTGTGGACACTGATTGGTCGTCCAGGCATATACAAATCATGCTAGCTATACTCCCACCAGTGATGCCTCTAGAAATAGTGCCTCTAGGCTATAGAGTACATGTACTTTAAGCTAGCTCCACATAATTCTATATTCCAAATCTAGAAGTAGTATTGTAATGTACGTATAGTATAATGCAGAGATGATATACATACCACCGTAAAGCAGACGCGGACGTGTTCGTCGGAGATGAAATGGGGTTCAGGCAGGCCAAGTCGCAACGCTCAATTGGGCCCAGTCTGCACGGGAGTCTGCCATCAGCTTTAGCCGAAAACGATGCAACGCTTCATGTAAGCATCCTCTGAAACTCGACACGTATGTCGCCGCAGCTCACTGTCAGGTGGACAAAGAGACAGATACGATCGAGAGGCTTTACGTACAAGATACACCAGGTACAAGCAGCTAGTACGCACCTCGATCGTCCTTGTGCTCGACAGTGGTTAGGCTACGAGGATTTCCACTTGTAATTTGTGCGATGGCGCATGAGCTCTGGTTCTGACAACTGGTTATATGTGTACATGTGGCATGGCAGCAGTAGCTAGCAATCACCAACGCGGGAACAGACGTCGCAACGGGCGGAGGGACATGTGGTGCAACCACAGCTTGCATTTGTTATGTTTGGTGCATGCGCCCGCTGTTACTGTCACGAAACAGTCACAAAACAACTTTGTGATCATCAAGTATGTCGTTGATTCAATCGGGGATACGACGATGCAGATATTCAGAAAGCGAAGACGACAGCAAGCTGTATCCGATCCGTCGTCAGGAACAGTGTTCACGCGTCTAGATTTTTTCCATGGAAAGGATGATTTTTCACAGTACACTACCGGCGCATTGAGGCAGATATACATGCATTGCCTCTAGAAGCTGGGAACGGGACCGTCGCGGCAGCAAAGTCAAAAGCGGATCAGAACTTTCGGAAGGAGCGTACTTTTCCGGTGATGTGACGCGCCTCGCAATGGATGCTGTTCTCTCTGCTGTAAGTTCGGTACTTGATCGCAGCTGGAGAGATATGCATGAACGATCGATCCATTGATCAGAGAAAAGGCTTTGCCGTGAACATTATGGCATGCATTTCGGAAACAGTACTCGAGTGATGTGTGTGCATGTGTTGGGCAAATCAGGCCTCCTCTCTTTGTGCGTCGCGTTCATTGGTGGGTCGGCACCACGACGCCGTGCGTATCTCGGAGATGTTAGCTCTGCTGCTTAGTAAATTGACCGGGCGATGGTAATCTATTGCGGAAGTTACCAACTCACCATGGAGATTGGCTAACCGTCGCCATCAGGGTTACTTTACATCATTGGCTTAGTAGTTACCTAACCGCTCGTAAAGTTTCGTCTGTCACGCATTATTAGTTATTACGGCCCTGATGATCTCTCAGTAGTATATATGTTCTAGAATTCAAATGCAGAGATCATCTCTTGACTCGCTGAACCAAAAACCTACATAGCAGTGAGAGAGCACGGCCTACTGAACGCAAGTGCTAGTATCACACAGTCACTGTAATTTTTTTTTCTTTTTGAGAGAAATCACACTGTCACTGTAATGTCATGTAAGAAGAGCAGCAAGCAAATAAGTGGGGCGGTGCGGTGCGGTGCGGTGCGGATGGGGACGGGTCGTTGGAGTTGCCCATGCCAGCGCTGGGTCGGTCCGAAAGACTCGTGCGAGATTAACCGGCCCGCCCAATCATGAGCCGCCCGCGCTTGCTTGCTCACGGCATCATTGTTCATTAGCCGGCCCCAACGACGTTGTGTGTGCGCGCGACGCGCACCGCATTCTTCTACAGGCCCCGCCGCCCACCACCACCGCCGCGCAATCCGTTCCGGCGGCGGTGGCGAGAATCTGACGTGCCGGCCGCCCGCGCGCAGTGTGAGTTACCGTCAAGTTAGCAGAAGGCAATCCTGATCTCCTCCGCGTCGGCTCAGTAGAGCTGCAGGTATCGAGCAAGGATAGGCGGGGCCGCCGCCGCCCCCTCTGGATCGAGCTTTCGCTTGGAAAACTGACAGCAGGTTCTTTTCGTTTGGTGAGGAAAGGAATGCGCAAACAGCTAGCAGGATATACATGTGTGGGATGAGACCCATCGATCCACAGCCTTGGCGTAAGCGGCAAAAAGGGGCGAGCATGCACGATGCAACCTGATCGGTAAAGAAGAGCCTAGATGAGGCCTATGACAGTAACAGTACGCTCTGCAATGTGTTGCATGTGTAACTGCATATGCTGGTATGCTCGCGCGCTCAGCTCTCCCCTTCAAGGAAAAGGCTGTTTTGCCTTTCCTTGTAAAAGTGAACGCCGTGCTGATCTGATCATTGCCACTTACAGTGTAACGTGCTGAAAATGCTTCTACTACTAACTGCTACGTGCTCTCAAGCTTCAACTGAGGAAAAAAAAAAAAGCGACCGAGACAGATATTTTCGACTCGGCAGAAGTGGACGACGGCAAAACCGGTAAATTTGGCGGCACGCGAGCTGATAATGTTGTGGTCTCAGCGGTGAAAGATATGCATATATACGAGTCAAATTGTCTGATCTCCTAGCTTTGATATGTATCTATTCTGCTCCCAGATATATAGGTAGTGGAGCGGTGAACTGCAAGGGATCAGGTGATTGATCGGCAAGCCGTCAGGTTACTATTGTTTTGCTCCGACGTGGTGGGAGGTTGGTGACGTGAAAGGGACCGCACAACACGTTGGGCTAGCTACTGATGGAAAAAAGTGCAAAAGAGTAGGTGATGTAGGATGGATAGAGAGATAGTATATATCGGATAGATAGATACTTGTGCCACACTCTTACCCCTTTTGATACTTGTGATGTGAGCATCAAGCTTCTTCCCTTCCTCTCAATATATTCGCTGTGCATGCTATTGCTATCTATCTCTGCATGCATGCCCTGTCGATCCTTCCCTGTTATCATTGCTCGCTTCCATTCTCAATTCTCAGGGTATGGAGCGCCATAGTTGCCTCGATCAAACCCTCGCTCAAGGACTGCAATGGTACATCTAACTGTTACCAAATGACCGTTTCTAAGAAACTGCTGCATGCATGCTTGAGCGGTAATCAGATCAGTTGGCGTTGGCGAGGCCACGTTCAGACAACTGCAGGAAAATAATTTTTAAAATGTAAAATTGCGCGATCAATCGGCGTCCACGACAGCTTCTCTATCGATTGCCTGAACAAGCTCCCCCGAATCATGTTGGCACTGGCAGTCCCTGTGTGTGCATGCGTGAGCCATCGATGGATTTCGTGGACTAATAACCGGCGGAATGATCCTCCATCGACCGCCTCTCATGATACGGCACAGTAAAGTACACGGCCGTATAGCAGCCTACTCATCAAGTGCAAGATCCTTCCATCTGATCCAGCCCAATGGCAGACAGGTGGATCGCTCTCGTTTTGTCCTGTAGTTAAGTCTCAAAACATACAACTTCTGCTGCTATATATATCGCTAACTTTCAGCATTATCAGCAACGAGATGAGCATACAACCAGTGAGATTGATTTTGGGAACACACCGCTAACTTAATTTGATGCGGTATAAGCTGTGACTGAGATGGTATACACCCCCAATTCACAAGGAGCTCTGCGCGCAGTGGGTGGACTGGCGGTGGCTTCGATCGATCTCTGCATGGCCACTGCAAAAATTCAGGTTTCTGGCCATGGCAGGCACGCACACGAGCACTTTCCGACCGCTCCTCCGCGTCGGAGACGTACGCTCTACATCATTCCCGTGCAGTGGAATCGGTGGTGGAGATTGACTGATCTCGATCGCGCACGGAGGCCGGCCGGCCGGCCGATCTGCATGATGCGCCTGCTGTAACTCTAGCTGGTTTTCAACTCATGCCAGCAATCTTTTCTACCATCCATATTTACACCTTCTGTTCACCTTTGTCTGGGTTTCGTCGATCTATGATCTCCATTCACACGTACAGCAAAGGCTTGTGGTGAAAAGATCAGTTGAAAGTGGCATCTATTGCAGCCCACTCCGGGTGCTCCTACGATCGATCGCTCCTGCGGTTTGTTGCGAGCTAGCTACCTTTCGTCTCTGTGACTCTTCTATCCTGTAATTATTGTTCCCTGCGAGCATCCTGATTTCTGCATTGACGTCCTTTCGTATCATCTTTTTACTTTTTTTGTTCTTTTTTTAAGGGTTTTACTGTTATTTTCTTGTAGAGGATAGTGTTGATGGTTATTGACTCTGTATTTTTTTTCTATATTTTTTTAGATGTGTTTTTTTTTCTATGTGAGAAGGAAAGGTTTGCATAAGATGCAATTACTGAAATAGTAGGAAATAGAGATATTTTAATGATGGGCCTTTCGACGGAGTGTTCTGGGCCTTCTGGCCCAGGTAATTACGCCCAAATGTGTGGTGTCCGTTTTGCATCCCTGATGGGCCCTCAAAAAGATACACTAGGCCTTGAGCTCACTTTCATATTAAAAGCCCACGTAACCTTTTAGTATTTCTTTTCAGGGCAAAACTAGTACTCACAAAATTGCCATCTATTGATTCTCAATACTTTGCGCCACGAAGTAGTAGTGCTAGCACTGTAGCAAGTTTCATTACAGATGAAATCAATCTGCCAGTGTGAAACAAACGAAACTAACACAAAGATCCGCACCCACTGACACACAAAAATCAGTTTTAGGATGCACTACCAGCTTGCACGCCTGGGCCTGGACGATCGATGCTGCAGCGAAAAATCTCCCGGCAATCCTGGGTCGCCTACCAGCAACATCAATCAGGCTAGCTGTAGTACGCGTAAGCTGCTGCATCCCATGTGGGTTTTTTCCCCCTGAAACAATCGACAGCATGGAGTAATTCCGTTAACGAGCGTGGAACGAGGCTATGGCCGCATCAACAAAAGAACACCGCCGGTCAAAAGCTGCTGTTATGATTTACACGGCATGGCACCTCTGGAATGAAAGAAACAGAAGGATTTTCGCAAACACATCAATGGAGCCGGATGAGGTAGTAAAAACAGTCAAAGAAGACATGGCGCTGCTTGCTAGAGCATGTGGGGTGATGCAGTCAATCCCACTTCAAGGAGAGAATAGCCATCAAAACATGTAACAATATAATGTGGACACTGTAAATTTCTCTTTTCTGCTTAATGAAAAGGCAGCGCTCCTGCCTCGTTTTTCAAAAAAAAAATTCCGTTCACGAGCTAGCAACACATCCAACCTCGCATCGATCGCAGTAGATTCAGGGCCGTTGCAGCAGGAGTCAATGGCAGCAGTGGTTTCTCTCTGTCTCTGATGGATGGGGTGGTGGTGCGACCATTCCGATCCATCGGAAACAAGGCTGTTACTGTCTTACTGACCTCCGTCGTAGCAGGAGTACGTGATGCCACATCAAGACTCATCACCGTCCGCCACGTGAGCCGGCAGGGCATGCAGGGATCGCACGCACGGCCTCGCCCAAGTGCATTTGCCAACTGACTCCTGGTCCTGCGGTACACATGGCACACGCACGCCACCGCGCTAGCCATCCATGGAGTAGCAGCTAGCTGCTGATCAGGTGGAGGAACTGCTCGATCGATCGTTTGGTAGACGGCGAGCGAGAGAGAGAGAGAGAGTTTTTCAACAAGATCACTGCTGCAATGCTGAGATGCTACATATGTACAACAACTAGCATATACGATTCATCGTGTGTCTGTTGTTTCAGCTGCAAAACTCAAATGATCTTATCGTGCTCCCATCACACAGATCCAAGCGCCGGTCTGAGAAGTTGTTGGTTGGTGATGCCGCACGGGAGCTCGCACGTTTCCTGCCGGCACATTTTCAGTACAAAGCACGCACGTCGCGCACATTTTTGGCTGGTTGGTTGGTCCTCAACGGATGATCGTCATTGACCTTGGACTGGATCATCAGCTAGCTAGCTAGTTATAGGCCCATAAGAATGGTCGCCACGGTCTATCCTTTCCGCATGCAAGGGACAAAAGAAGTGGCGATCGAACCGAACCCCACATAGGTCGCGCCCTCAACGGCAGGGCAAGCACGTCTTACAAAAGCGGCGATGTGATCGGCACCACCACCACCATATCATCGTCGTCGTAGAATATTTCGCTCGCGACTTCCGCGCCAAGACGTCACGAGCCACGCATCTCATCGTGTCGTCGACGTCTCGCCACGGACGGCACGGATCGCTCGAGGCGACCCCTCCTCCTCCATGGGCCAGGCCAGAAAGAAATCAAAATCATGCAGACGATGCTGTGGTGCTTTCCTTGTTTCTACTACGCCTTTGAGTCATGTGGGCCCGGCGCTGCATGACTGCGCGGGTCCCACACGGTTTCCGCTCCTGCCCGAAAAGCCGCTTTAATTTCAGCGAAGCCTTGGCTTTTCCAACCGCGAGATCAACCGCTTCTTCTTCGCTTTGGGGCTACCTTTCCTTCGCCTTTCCATCCATCCATGTGTGAGCACCGGCTGCTGCAGCAGAATTCTTCTCCCCTCCCTTTGACAAAGATTGTGACGCACACTGAATCATTCACTAATCAGTGCGTGGCTTAGGTCTAATGCATCCACATGGCCCGCGGCACGTGATGTGTCTTTGCACAAAAAGAAAAAAACACACTACTAGTTGTGCACGTACAGCTCATTCTGACGGGTGCTTTTAGCTTGGCGACCAAGAAAAACGCACCGCCTTCGGGTATGTATACCGACCAGACTGCGCTGCACATGCTTCGTTCCAGGGGCAGGCACGCAGGACCGGCAAAGCATGTTTGGAGCATATTGAATTTGTTGATTAGCGCCTTTCTAATTGTTGTTTGGGAATCGAACAAAAGGACCGGATACTTCGCTGTGTGTGCGGCAAAGCTGAAAGGGAAAAAGGGCCCATATCTACGTACACATGATTTGCACTCCGAACACAGCTGATACGTGTTTTGGTTGTACGTACGTAGCCCACTTTTTTCTGGAAAGATCCAAGAGTTACGCTTATAAACCTTTTTTTTTGTTTGTTTGTAAAATATGGATTTTATAAATAATATCACAGGAATTAAAGATAGTAGAACAATGTTTAGCAATCTTAATTAATAAGCATATTAAAAGCATTCCCACTCATTGAAGTACTGCAAATTCACAAGACTAAAAACACTGTGTAACAGATAAACGCTAACACCTGGAGACAAATGTATCCGGCCCTAGGCAACCATTGATGCAGTAGCCAGTGTTTGACGAGTGCACAGGTGTCTTACAGTCACTAGAATTAAACAGTACTGCAGTTCTCGAGAGCCATCTGATGGAAAGCCATGTATACCGACCAGACTGAGCTGCACATGCTTCGTTCCAGGGGCAGGCACGCAGGACCGGCAAAGCATGTTTGGAGCATATTGAATTTGTTGATTAGCGCCTTTCTAATTGTTGTTTGGGAATCGAACAAAAGGACCGGATACTTCGCTGTGTGTGCGGCAAAGCTGAAAGGGAAAAAGGGCCCATATCTACGTACACATGATTTGCACTCCGAACACAGCTGATACGTGTTTTGGTTGTACGTACGTAGCCCACTTTTTTCTGGAAAGATCCAAGAGTTACGCTTATAAACCTTTTTTTTTGTTTGTTTGTAAAATATGGATTTTATAAATAATATCACAGGAATTAAAGATAGTAGAACAATGTTTAGCAATCTTAATTAATAAGCATATTAAAAGCATTCCCACTCATTGAAGTACTGCAAATTCACAAGACTAAAAACACTGTGTAACAGATAAACGCTAACACCTGGAGACAAATGTATCCGGCCCTAGGCAACCATTGATGCAGTAGCCAGTGTTTGACGAGTGCACAGGTGTCTTACAGTCACTAGAATTAAACAGTACTGCAGTTCTCGAGAGCCATCTGATGGAAAGCCAACGCCTGAAGATCGGCGTACGCGCTCCTTCAAACATGCATGGAGATAAGACACGCTCGGAATAACCAGTCACTGCGTGTCGCGTCCCAGCTGGCACATTACGAGCAGGCCGCGCGCCCAGTGGCCAGCAGAAACTGCTGCTTGGTACAGCCAATCTGGTACAAGCCTGCATGAATGCTTGCCATAAACAGCAGCTGCACGTACTGCACGCGCCTGGCGACGCAAATGGCCGGGGCAGAGCGGCACAGAACACGCACGCGCGTACGAGGTGAGATCGACGACACGCACGGCCGCGCGAGTGAGAGTCGTGCGCGAGGCCAGTAGTCCACCGGCTGCAGGCTGCTGCTAGGCTGTCGAGAACGGAACGGAACGGAACAAAGATGGCGCGTAGCGAGGCCCAGGCGAGCACACCAAGGAAGGAAAGAAACGGGGTGGCGTTTAGATGCGAGAGGTGCGTGAAATACTTGTGAGCGAGCGGCAGCCGGCAACGCAAAGGCACAACCCCACCGCGCGCGGAGCGCATGCACCAGAGCCAGCCGAGAGCCCCCACCTGACCACCACCTCTCTCGTCTGGTCACCAAACGCCGATTAAATTCCCTTAAAAGCGCCCGCCCGAGCCAAACACCCCCATTCGATTCCGCCGCCGCGCCTTCTTGTGTTTGTGTTTTGCACCGCCAACGCCAGCTCTCTCTCTCTCTCTCTCTCTCTCTCTCTCTCGCTTGTCAGATTCGCACGACAAAGCACGCGTCAAGAGATCTCTTTCGCGTCTCGGCCGACCAGCTGCTGCTGGGGAGAGAATGAACGGCGTCGGCGACGCGCACGCGGCCGCGCTGATGCAGCAGCACGTGCAGCGGCAGCAGGGGATGTCCTTCGCGGGCGAGTAGGGGGG
>LAPY01004147.1:30587-46239 GCA_000970635.1 Eragrostis tef
AGGTTTCGCTGCCGCCACAGATCTAGACTTCCTCTTCGTCGAATTTCATCTGCTCGGCCTCGGCGCCCTTCAACCTGTTGGGCGAAATGCTCCAGATACCTCACAACTGGTGCTGAGGCCCCGGGCTTGGTTTGTTCGACGAAATGCCCCTGACGCCCGGAGCTGTGGCCCAGGGCTTGTCGTGCCTGACGAAACGGCTGAAGGTAAGAAAGTTCTGAACTAGGTGTCTTTTGCACGTTCTGAGTTTGCTCATGCTGGATGCAGATACTGTCGTGTGCTGAATATGCCTCAGTGGATTGCAAAAATTTATATTATCATTAGGCTCAGCTCATTTCTTGATTGTTCTATATGATTGTTGCGTACCATAGATACAAAAAAATAACTAATTCTGGAGTAAGGATGAAGTTCCTGGTTTTAGATTGTTGGAACAGACAACCGACCAGCGGCTATATATGTTAATAGAAGATGTCACTGGCATCAACAACATTTTGCTGCCTCAGCTACTGCAGTTGTTATTTTATTTTTGGTCTACAACTCACCGATAGTGAAAATGAAAAACTGTTTGAAGCTTTCATTTTTTTGTTTTGGAAATGGCATAGTGGAGGCTCCTACCACGGTTCATTTTGTTAATACATATGAACTTTCGTTATCTTTTCACAGGACTAATTCACGTGATGGAGGATCTTTGGTCCCTGTAACCTCAGTGAGAAGCATGAGATTTCGACTGGAGTTGCAGAGCGGACCCGCAACATTGATCCTCCTAGAGAAGTCGAGAGTCTCTGTTTCACTAACGGGGCTGTTGCTGTTGACTGTTATAAATATGGTTCACCATCTCATATTGATATGGCTACTGCTTGCCAAAGAAAGCGTCTACAACACATATAGTACCATATATGAGCATGAAAGTAGGCATTTACAATGGACAATGATTGTAGATGATGTAGGAATGGGATGCTAATGTACATTAATTCTTTTACATCTTTTTGTTTATTTTGAAGTTTTCACTGATTGATGCCTTGTGGGTTGGCATATGATCAAACTGTGAACTTATATTTTTAAATACAGCGGAAAGTAAGTTGTAAGCCTTGGCATCCTACAAGAGAGGAGTGTGGCTTCGTGCAGGGACTCTACTTGGACCAATATCATATTAATAGTTGGTTTCAGATACAAAATTGGAGTACTCACCACTGAACCCGTTTTGTGTGCTGCAGCATAGGACTAACTGCCAAAGGCTTACAACGTACCTGGTAGTACAACAAAAACTGCCTCTCTCACTGAGCTTAGTTTTGTCAAGAACTTCCTGTCTTCAAACTGAGTTCATGAACGCATTTCTTTGACTTCATTGTACAATTTTTCTTTCTGTGCATATGATTTAGCTGGAGCACCTAAAACTGATTTTCCACGTTGAATTTTGAAGGTACAATGCCTATTTCTTTAGTTGGATGTCCCAGAATGAAAAACTAAGATAACATTAGTTTTTCTATATTCAATTGTTCTAGTTATCATAGCTTGGTCTCCTGCAGAAAACAAATTAAGAATGGTTGTCTTGTTGAATTTAAGTGAAATTATACTTGCTTACGAGTGCTTTAAATTGTATGCTTTTAATACACTATTGTATTTCCTTGATGCTTATACCTCTATTTGACTTTCGAGTTATGCTGAATAGAGCCCTGTTTTAGAGTGCAGAATTTCCCCATCCCATGACTAGTTGCTGATACTCTGTCAAAGATGACGGGAAGTGACCTTTTTGGTAGGTAAGTTCAAATTTTCTCACATATCCATATTAATTGTTATGATTTCTAAATGTTATGTATCTCTTTTAAATATACATTTATGAACGAAATTTCAAATTAACCCATAAGAACTAACATTATTGCTTACAGTGAAATATTGTCCCGGACATGACCCATGAATAACAAATGTCTTTCTCACTGGTGTCCCGTCTTGAGGGAAACAAAAAACAATTGATTTTCCGTGGACTCTTCTGTGGTGCTATAGTGGTCTCCAATCACTCTCACTGGCTTTGTGGTGGTTACACTGAGTCAAATTCATGTCACCTTTGATCGACATCAGCTTAGTATTTGGTTGACAAACACAGCATGCTTTAGACTTTTGGGGTCTGCAGTTGGATTAGACTTCTGGTTTCATTTGCTATCCTGGAAAATAAAGGAGTGTGTATAGTTAATAGCCTCGTTTTAGAGCTACTGAGTATACTGTTTAGTTGAAACACATATATCTGCACATCTAGAAAGGATTCCCCTCATCTGCTCACTGGTTTCTCAACCATGGTATGGGTCCTTCCCAATCCGAGTGGCATTCTTTTCTTCTTCTTCTTGATTGCTGTGGTACGAGCACCTCATCTCGTGACACACTACATCTGAGATCCTCACTCTCAGTCGAAAATCACGAGAGCAGTATTCTGCAATCACAGGATGGTACTTTCTCCTGTGGTTTCTACAAAATCTACACTAACACCTTCATATTCTCCATTTGGTACTCCAACTCAGCAGAACATACCATTGTTTGGAGTGCGAACCGTGACCGCCCTGTTCATGCTAGGAGATCGGCACTTACATTGCAGAAGGATGGGAACATGGTTCTCACAGACTATGATGGCACGGTGGTTTGGCGTGTCAATGGTGATTTAACGGAAGTTCGGTTTGCTCAGCTCTTGGATACCGGAAATTTTGTTATGAAAGATAACGGTGGTAAGATTTTGTGGCAAAGTTTTGATGCACCTACGGACACCCTGCTACCCACTCAACGCTTCACAGCAACTACAAAGTTGATTGCTTCCACACAATTACATATTTCTGGCCACTACATCTTGAGTTTCGGTGATATGTCAATATTGTCTCTCATATATGATGATCCTGATGTTTCTGATATATATTGGCCTGATCCTGATACCCCCCTTTTCGGCAATGACAGAAAACGTTATAACAATACTAGGTTAGGGGTACTTGATGATCTTGGCCAATTTTTTTCGAGTGACTTTGCCACTCAGCAAGCCCTTATAGCTTCTGATGCTGGTCCTGGAATTAAGAGAAGGCTTACTCTTGATGCTGACGGTAAACTTCGAATCTATAGCCTGAATAGCTCTGATGGGACATGGTCAGTTTCAATGGTTGCTTTGACTAAACTATGCAAAATTCATGGTTTATGTGGGCCAAATGGTATTTGTCACTACTCACCTATGCCTACATGTTCTTGTCCACCTGGCTATGAAATGATCAATCCTGGTAATTGGAGCCAAGGTTGTAGTGCAATTGTAAATATTACCTGTGGTGCTGCACAGCCTATGAGGCTTCTGCGACTTCCAAACACTGATTATTGGGGCAACGATCAGCAACAGATTGAATCTGTGTCATTTAAGGCTTGTAAGGATATTTGTATGAACGATTGCACCTGCAAAGGTTTTCTGTATGTTCAAGGCATTGGGCTGTGCTTCCCAAAGTCTCTCCTTTTCAGTGGCAGATCCTACCCACCTGGGCACGATGCACGCACAATGTATATCAAGATCCCAATGAGCGTTGACATTTCAAATATGTCCATTCCACAATCTGATGTGATCCATTCAACTCAACATTATCTTAAATGTGGTCATACGAGCACAAGAACCATACAGTTTTTTCCAGACGTTCAAAAGACTGGGTCAGGAGAATCCAAATGGTTTTATTTCTATGGGTTTGTGGCTGCAATTTTTGTGATAGAAATTATCTTTGCCATATCTGCATGGCTGTTTGTTTTGAGGCGAGAGTTGAGGCCCGCCCAAACTGTGGAAGGCTACAAAGTTGTATCTAGTCATTTCCGATGATACAGTTACAAAGAACTGGAACGGGCTACAGGAAACTTCAGTAATGAGATTGGAAGGGGAGGCTCTGGGATTGTCTATAAGGGAATATTGGATGATATAGCAATAGCGGTGAAAAGTCTGGAAAATGTTCGTCAAGGCAAACAAGAATTTCAATCTGAGCTACGCATCATCGGGAGGGTCAACCATATGAATCTTGCAAGAATATTGGGCTTTTGCTCAGAAGGCTATCATAGGATGATAATGTACGAATATATTGAGAACGGGTCACTATCTAATATATTGTTCAATAACATCATTTTGCTAGAATGGAAGCAAAGGTTTAATATTGCTGTAGGTGTTGCAAAGGGTTTGGCCTACCTTCACCATGAGTGTTTGTAGTGGGTGATCCATTGTGATGTGAAGCCAGATAATATACTGCTTGACCAAGATTTTGAACCAAAGATTATTGACTTTGGTTTGGCAAAGTTACTGAAAAGGCGTGGATCCAATCAGGTTGCATCACAAGTAAGAGGAACGGTTGGCTATATTGCTCCTGAGTGGATCTCTGGCCTGCCTATCACTGCAAAGGTTGATGTCTAGTTACGGAGTAGTGCTTCTTGAGCTAGTATCAGGAATTCGTGCCTCGAACATGGCTATAAGTGTGGATGTTGAGTTACATATGGGACTAAGCAAACTTGCTAGGATCCTTGCTGATAAAGTGAACTGGGAGGAACAGACAAGGATATCTGAGTTTGCAGATTTTAGATTGAATGGTCAATTGAATTTTTTGCAAGCAAGAACCCTGATCAAGTTAGCAGTTACATGTTTGGAGGAAGACAAAAACAGAAGGCCCACAATGGAAACTGTTGTTCAGATCTTACTTTCGATAGCTGAAGCTGATAGTGCAATAGAGCAAATTGTGCCAAATGAAGTACCTGTTTTCGAGTGAAAAAACTCGTTATTTGTCTTCTAAAGTTGCCTATTTTACAGGTGTAAACTCCATGTTCTTTTGTTTGCAGTTTGAAACTAGAGACAATATTTTCAATGTTCTTGGTATGTTTTAATCTTAAACATGCAGGAGAACTGTGTGTCATTGCTATAATCGTAGAAGAGAGAAATTAAAACATTCTCTCTGCATTCGAATGTAATTTTCGTTGTATGTGTGCTTTCACAGTTATTGCCCAATGAGAATACTGAACTGTAGTTATTGTAATATTTTCAGTATTTTACTGTCTCTTTAATAATGCTCTAAAAGAAGTTGAGTGTTTATAAGTAGCATGCATGCTGGTCACGCATTGAGCATGCTTATCCCATTCATGTCAGTGCGCAGGGACATCAGTAACATTCTCGTGGCCATTAAGCTTTCCTGTGTCAGCTCTTGGATCAACGGTAAATCTCTGCTTTCTCGAAAGAAGTAATTCAGGTGCTCATTTTACCCAATAATGTGTTATGTTAATCTAGTCTATGATTACTTAGGAAGAACTCAGGAACGTAATTTTGATTTGGTGCATGATACATGGGCAGTTGCTGGATATGAATCACTATCTTAACAACCTCACGACCGTATTCCTCGAACTTGCTTCTAGAGTAAAAATTTGGGAATTTTTGCTGCATACTCAGTAACACAGACGCTGGGAAATTGTATTCTTAGCTCTCTAAAATTGGCTCATGCTGGTGCAGCAGCGCCCATGAACTGAAAATCCATATATATATTTGGTAGTGAATGAATAAGTAATCAAGTACATTACATCATCATTCACTGGTTGTCTGGCTTGCAGATGAACATACAGTCACACAACATACATGTTATTTTAGAGTTACACACACAAACATAAGCATTCCATGTGGTGATATACACTCGTGATAATCTTTCCAGACAGCACGAGGGTCCTCAGTAGCTCACACCTTGATTACAACTTTGGACAGCTCGTCATCGTGCTTACTGCCGGGAGCTCCCTGCCTCCCGGCAGCAGCATGCTTCTTCTTCCTTCCATGCTTCGAGTTGTCATTGTCGTCGTCGCGATCATCGTCGCCATCTGAGTCTGAATCATGGTCTGAATCTGAATCAGAATCATGATCAGAGTCGTGATCATGATCGGAATCAGAGTCATGATCGGAATCGGAATCATGATCAGAGTCGGAATCGTGGTCAGAGTCGTGATCGTGATCAGAGTCACCCTTGTCGTCGTCATCGTCGTCGTCCATCTTCTTTGCCTTACCCAAGTCGGACCCAACCTTCTTGCCCTCCTCCGTGGACGCTAAGCTCGCTACGTTGCCGGCAGCATGTCTCTGACACCCACCAGCCTCGCCTGGTTTGACCGTCGTCTCCTCCTTATCATCACCGTTGCGGTGCACCGGCAGCAGGTTGCTCGTTTCCTCGGTTCCGGCAGTGTCGGTCGACTGCACGGCAGCCTTCAGAGTCTCTGAGGCGCCGGAGAGGGAGACAGCCACGGCCACCAGCAGGAGGAGGACAGTGGTCCAACAGACACTGGCGCGGGCCATGTTGTCACGGCCACTGATGGTTTGTGACTTGTGAGATTGGCGCTGAGTTGTGATGGCAACGCATGGACGTCGGGGCTTATATTCTGAAAGGGCGTTACTAGATCGTGCGATGCTACTGGTGCTCGGGGCTTATCATGTTCGTCCTTTTTAGGTCCAGGCGCCACAATGCAAGTGGTAAGGGCACCCACGTTAACATATGATTTCTGTTCCTTTCGTCGTTGCTTTTGCAGGGACAATGTTTACCACCGAGCTGGGTGATCCCGGATGGTAGAGTGACTGCTGGAAGCATGGATTGCTTTAGGAAACATTGGTGGCTCCAAATGAATTTTGGAGAAAAGTGATCCCGGACGGTAGAGGGAAAAAAATTCTCTGCGCACCGTCCGCAGAACGCAGCTGTGCGGCCCCGCTCCGGATGCTTGCCACGTGACTGCTAGGAGAGACAAAATTCTCTTTTACACTAAATTTTAGAGGGCTCTAAACAAAGAGAATCTAGTACTAAATAAAGTCTAATGACAAAATCTTTTTACAGATAGGTACATCTTTACGAGACGGATCTAATGAGTCTAATTAATCTATGTTTTGCTACAGTCATGCTACAATAATGCTACAGTAATCGTCGTCTAATCATGGCTTACCCTCATTAGATTCGTCTCGCGCTTTAGGCCTCTCTAAATTTTAGACCCTCATGCGAACACCTCTTAGGCTCCGTTCGTTTCCTTTAGTACTAAATTTTAAAAGGCTCTAAACAAAGAGAATCTTGTATTAAATAAAGTCTAATGACAAAACCTTTTTTAGATGGGTACATCTTTACGAGACGAATCTAATGAGTCTAATTAATCTATGTTTGCTACAGTCATGCTACAGTAATGCTACAGTAAACATCGTCTAACCGCGGCTTGCTTACCCTCATTAGATTCGTCTCGCAAATTAGACCAGGAGTTCTGCAGTTAGTTTTGTAATTAAACTTTATTTAATAAGTCTAATTAATCTATGTTTTGATACAGTCATGCTAAAGTAATGCTACAGTAACCATCGTTTAACCAGAGCTTACTTACCCTCATTAGATTCATCTCGCGAATTAGACCAGAGTTCTGCAGTTAGTTTTGTAATTAAACTTTATTCAATACTCTTAAATGATAAGATTCTTTTGTTTATACCTCTCTAAATTTTAGACCCCTACGAAACAAACACCCCTTAGCATGTCCTCATTTGGAGGCTATATTTGTGAGGAAAAAGGGCTCATATGATATGAGTGCCGCGAATGAGAAAGGACCAAGAGGATTCAATATGTAACAACACACCAACGGCACTGGAAGGTATTTTAGTGGGAATCCAAATATCATATCTACTCAATTTGGCATGACAAGTTACCGAATGACTGTAGTTTGCAAGAAAGTACACATAGCAATATATTGACAAAACTCTTGGTTACTTATCTGTTGATAAACTTTTTTACAGTACAACTCAGACACTTACAACACTCGTACATACACCTCTATAAATGCACAAATGCAAATCCTACTCCTGTGAGCTTATTCGAAGACTGAGCCGCTAAAACTCGAGACTGTCAAAGTCACCATTAGCATTTTACTGTCAGCGGGAACATCACCACCTTTAAATACTAAAAAATTCGCTTCTATTAGGAGTTAAACCCAAGACATAAGGTGCTACTAAGACTCTTGTAATCACTATGTTACATGCGCTTTCGCTTGTTGATAAACTAAAGGTCTAGCAAAAGTGAAAAGAAGATGGCTAATTAAGCTCACTTGAGCTCCTCTGAAGAACATTGAGCTGGAATATTTTCTGTATTGGCTTACTCGGCGTAAAGTTCGAAGTGCCATAGCTCCAAGTATGTGTTTTAATGTGGATGTAACTTCTGGATTTTATGGTGGACAGTATTTACATCCGCTTATGTGTGTGACCATGGTACATTCCAGCCTCCTGTCCCTTCTCTGAGCTCTTCCTAACGAGAGCATAGCTGCTGACTGTAGACAACAAATAAATAAGTAGGTGAATATCTAAATAACACATTTTTTTCTCCCAACATAACATGCGTACAACAATAACACTCCTGGAGGAGAGAAGGCATACTGTTTCAAGCTCATCTTATGTCCGTTTCTGTCATCACGACCGGTTGCCACCTCTATTTCATTTGCGTGCTCAGTATCAACGAGTATTTTGGGTGCTTCCTTGCACCTTCTGTAAATGCAGTACACCACCAATTGAAGAATCCCTGTTAAACACCCCACGGCGTTTGGTATCTTCAGGAGGAAAACATGCAGGTCAGTAATGAACGATGGCGTAGAAAAGCCAGATTTCACACTAACCATGATATAAGGATCCCACCCTAGGATTCCATATGCCAGAGAGATTAAACTTGTTAAGAAGGAAAACAATGACAAGTACAAAGGCATGAACTCCACACTTTATGTCCTGACTACAAGTTTCTGCATTTGAATACAAGAATGATAGAATTTTAGATGTCATGCCAGATTAAAAAAAACTCAAATGCATCATTACTAATTTATTTTAACATTTCTTTTGCCATGTCTTCCGAAATGATTTTTCCTATAGCTAGTAATATCGAATTTGCAGAGAATGTCATCAATTTTTATTGCATATTCAGGAACTTACCCTAGTTTTGTAGCACCTGTGCCATAAGTTTTTAGGTTAGGGTAATTAATATTTGCAAAAAAGATTAGGATAATTAACCCTTTTGATCAATTTGCAAGATTTCATTGTGAAGCCTAATTTTTCATTTATAGTCTACAGCTCTGGAGCAAACATAAAGCATAGTACTCACCACAGCTACAAGCGGAGAGCTGTACATTGACATGGCACCTCGCACACCAATACTTCCAACTAATAACTTGCGCATGTGGTGGGTGTGGATTGTAAAGGTTGAGATGAACATGGTCACGCCAAAGATTGTGAGAATCAAAGATACACTACAAGAGAAATGGCTTGTAGAGGCATTTTTTAATATAGTAGAGACATTTTTGAATTGCCTCTAGACAATCATAGAGACACTTTGTAAATGCCTCATAAGTACGTTGCCATGCATTGACTCTAATAACATAGTGGCACTTTAAAAATGTATCTACTAAATTGTAGAGGCATTATATAATGCCTTTAGTAAGAATAGAGGCATTTTTAGAGTGTTGAATAAATTGTAAAAATTATTATAGTTCTCAATCTTTGAACTCACAACCTTGTGTACTAACATTGAGACTCTCTAGCCAACTCACCCACACATCACAATGTGTCAATGTTTGGATTATTATTCTGATAAGTATTTGATAACAGCCACAGATTAATAAAAAAGTGCCCCTAGAGACTTAAAAGATGTCTCTAGTAATGCCTCTACAAGATATAGACATTTTTAAGATGTCGTAAATTTTGTTTATACGTGGACACTCTACAAAATGTCTCAAATAATGCCTCTACCAACCATGTGACACTTTTTCCTTCAGAATTTTCAAAAATCCTCTCTCTAAGTTTGAGGCATTTTTAAAGATGTCACAAACATATGTCTCTATATGGTATGAGAGGCAAATTAGAAAAAATGTCTATAACAAAGTGCCTCTATAGAAGGTTTTTGTTGTGGTGATACCATTAGCACGACAACCTTCTGCAAGATCAGCTTGTAACAATTAAACATTTTCTCAAGGATAAGAGCTTAGCTGATCTTTTATTAAGAAGAAAAACTCGTGTTCACGGGCATCCAGACTTCATTTAGCCGTATTATGACGTGGCTAACACTGTTGAAATATTTAGCTGTATCGCAGTCTAAGACCGTTTACTTGAGTACCTACGTGAAACCGCGACTTCGGTTCATGATCGCAATACAAGTCCATTGCGGAAACATGAGTGTGTTTATTAATATTTCCACAAACTACTCCAACTTGATGTTTTAGACGATGGCATAGCACAATATTTCTGTCTCTGCACCTAGCCCAACAACTAGACAAATTAATTTAATGGTGTGAGAGAGTCTATGCGCTTGTAGCATGGCATTTACTGGATGCATATGTGGCCATTTTGTTGTTATGTTTCCTTACCTAGTGAAGATATATAATAGGATTATTGCCTTTCTTTAAAACTGGCATATGTAGATGCTTGTTTTATCGGAAATAATAAGGAAGAATAATCTAGATATTCGTCTCCAACATTATTCGAGAGATCCAAAGCTACTAACTGGCAATATATTTCTCTGGGAAAAATAGTTTCTAAGCCACGTTGTCCTGTAAAAATGCATTAAATCACTATTAATTAATTCTGTGTGCATCATTTACTACTTACGCTTTCACTTACATCCTTTTGAAGCAAGCCCACTTGAAAGTACAGTTTGATGGAAATGAAGCTGCATCAAGAGCTCAATTATTTTCAACTGTATTGTCTTCAAAACCTCGCTGTTTGAAATCATCCTACTATTCATTGTTTATCAAATCTAGTATGATGTATGTAACTGATAAGAGAAGCCTGACGGAATTGCGTTGGCACTTGGCAGTGGAAATTTTATGATGCTAGAGGAACATTGACCTCTTTATAAACTATACATACCTTTTTTTCTCGTGGCGCAAACCATAGGTATATACTGATGAATGAGGTTTCAAACAGCACCCCTATTGCGCTGATGACAAAGACTGTCACGTTTTCCCACCCACAACTCACAACAGGAAAGCCGTACCAGGTGTAAGTGAGGCAGCTGAACAGAGTCAGGACATATGGGACGCATGAGAATTCTCCTACGCTAGCCTCCTTAGTCACTCTTTTAAAAGTCAATCTGGAAAACAAAGTCACAAAAATAAGGTTGTTAGCAGTACGCCATACTGTGTTTCCATTAGTTAGTTCAGTTTGTAATCATGTACATTGGTGCTGTATAGAGAAGCATACAGAATGCACATCCTGAAAGATGAAACAAGTGTTAGAAAAATTAAATTGAATAGGTAAACCTTTCATCAGAAACAATAACTGTGGGTAGTAAATACCTATAATTCCGACTATGACACGTATGCTGATAGCCATTCTTATGCTTAATAGTCTTGCTGCAAGATGGCACAACCTAAAATCTGACAGTAATTTATACAAATGTTGGCCTATTTATAGCACACTGCTGTCATTTAAAGGAAGAAACAGAGTACTGCTTGAGCCACTTTGGCAGAATATTTCAAGGTGAAGGAGTGCCTGCTTTTTCATATGAAAACCAATCCTTGCTTTTGGTAAAAGCAAAATAATGGAGAGACAAAGAATTTCGCATTTATGTGTCATCTACCTAATAAATTCCGCCTGGGCACACTAAAGAGTCATTAAAGCTTTCATGTTTCATTGTGGTCCGTTGTTGTTGGAGGACTTGGTCAGAGCATCTATTGTTGTTTATAATAAAAAATTCTGAGATGAAATATCATGTCAAACTTTAGATTAGCTTGATCACGTAAACTTTAGATTTTTTTTGTTTTGTTTTCATGTATTTTGATCCGTTTAAAATTTGTTTGACTAATACTTGACATGCCTTAACCCTGATCCGTTTAAAATTTGCAATTCTCTGTACAAGTAAAATGTCACCTCAAACTATTCTGATGACACCGTTCGATACATCTACTCTAAGTTGGTTAAGTAAATGAATCTTTAGCAAGTTACTTTATAAAGTTTTCCTTAGTCCAGAATTACTTTAGGGTCTACCAAGTATTTTGCGCTTGTCTTGATTTGAGATTGAATTAGTATTTCGTCCTTGGCAGATGAGCAAGCTACTCCTCGCTCAATGGATCTTACTCACTCCGTCTCAGAATACTTGACATTCTAGTCAAAGCTAAGTTTTCTAAAATACTTGGCATTATCACTTCACGAGATACATTTCTCTTTTTCAATACAGTTCTATCTCTATCTCTCTCATCCTCGTTTCTTATGCAACCACATCATCTTAATCTCCGTGTCTAAGGCTAGAATGTCAACTATACTGGGATGAAGATAATATTATGTTGGGTGACGAAGAAGATTCACAGCAAACATAATACAAAAGCATTTATACGAGCTGCTGTACGAGAACGATGTAGTAGTGACAGACAGGTGAAGAATACCATCGATAATACATTTTTGTGTACCGTCGCTGTCCTCATTATTAGTACAGAAAAGGAATCCGGTTCCATGCTTCTTTTCTTCTAAGTTTCTTTTGGATCTGAAAGACGATCATGTTGATAGTCAGGGATTTATGCCAAGCTAGTTACAGTGTGTAGATCGTGGGACCTGATCATCTCGCGCGTCTCTGTTAGAAGAATGCCTGTTGCTTGGGCCAACGAAAATAACTCGAGCAAAGACATTATGTTGCAGCTGAAACGCTTTTTATGGCCATGGTCCTGCCAACATTTTATAATACGGAAGTAGTCTGCTTACATGGTTGGAATCACAATCATTCGTTTCCAGCATTATTGTTGATGTTTCTACTCACTTTAGGTCATTGATCATAGTGGTGGACAAACTTTAATCAGTCTTTAAACGCATCTGAAAAGCCGGCTTTTGACTGAGCATCAGATCATGATAAAAATTACCTCGCAGAAAAGAAAAACAGATCATATAGAAATTGTGTTATCATCTTTTGCGAGAAATCCTTGGTTAATATTACTTCCATCCCAGTGCAAAGGCGCGATGAATTGAGGCCATGCCTTAAAAAAAGGCAACATGATGACACAAAGCTAAATAAAAAAAATCTGGCATTCATGTTCCTAAAGTCGTCACCATATATACGGATGCTAAATGAGACAATCTACGCGATCTGAGAAAAACTGAGAATCTCTAAGACAACATGGTGTTTTTTGATAGAGTTTAATGAGAAAGCGAATCTTATCACCAGATTAAAAATTTATCTGTTTTGTATATTTTGGTAGACGCGATGGACATTAATAGTAAAATGATGGTGCCATTTAAGAATACTTCGTTAGGAGATATTGTGATTTTATATTCGCATTGCAACATTTTCTTCACACACCTATGTGGATCATTTTAGATAATCATGAATGTACTTTTTTAGAAAACTAATGAAAATAGTTTCTCGTCTCTACGTTTCCACACACAGCACTCCTTATCCCTCTATCCCAATTTACTTGGCATTCTGTATATATCTCTAGATGTTCAGGTTTATAGATTGTTCTATGAATATAAACATATGCTTTGTCCAGATCCATAGCATGTTCAATAAATCTAATATATAGCCAGAATGCTAATTACTCTGGACAGGAGTATTACATTTTCTTTCAACTCCCTGGCTTAGATCAAGAAACAAAAATTAAAGACAAAGTTTCTTATCAAATTTTCATCTGTTTCTTGTGAAGAAGTCCATGTCAATAATCTTCATAGATAACTTCACTGAATAGAGTCTCTTGTTTGTATTATCACGGTACATCAAAGCCTAAAACTATAGCCAGAAAAAACCATGTGCGACCTGTGCATCAGAGCAGGGTCCCCGAGTTGAGTCCTTGGTCTTGCCTTCATCAATGACACCTGAGTGATAGATGAAAATGAGTTGGATCACTATACGAATCGTACATACATCTACAGGATGATTGTCTAGGAGTAATGGTTTGAGGATTCGATGTCCTAGCCGTACCGTCCTAGCTCTTGCCTGACGAACGCGGCATTAGGGTCTAACGTCGTGTTTGGATTGAGCCCTGGCAGGCAGGTCGCCTGTCAGGCAGCAATCACAGCCTCAGGCACTCGACATCGAATGCCTGAGCATGATGCCTGACGCAGGCAGATTTTCTAGGGCGTCAACCATACAGGCTCAAAGTTACAGTTTCGCACAGGGCCTCAAAATTTTCCGTGACCGCTGTCAGCGTCCAGCTTTCAAGGGTAGCGAACATCGAGTTTTTGCTGTGAAGCCATCTTAGCTCTAGATCGCAGCTATATACAACCAGCATACGCTACCTTGTGCCTCTATTACAGCTAGCACTGTCACACAGCATCTCCAACACATCGATCAGTACCTATCCACGTGGCATAAAAACTGTCAGCCACTTGTACCAAAAAAAAAAGTGTCGAGGATTCTTATAAATCATGTTCGATCCAGGGCGTCAAATCTGAGTGAAGAACTGAAGGGGAAGAGTAGAGACCAGGTACTCGGCACTGGCGTCAGGTATGGCAAATCTAGACCATATTGATTTTGCAGATGAACGGTATAGATAGAATCCTCATTTTAGATGGTCTACAGAAATCCAGTTCTAGCCTTGCCATATTGTATAGTTAGTTACATGCCCGGGAGTGGATTTTTTGCCTGCTAATTACTGCAAAAGTTGATGTTTATGGTTACAGAGTTGTACTTCTTGAGCTTGCATCAGGTATCCGTGCCTCGCTCCAACTCGACGTAGCCATGGACGATCAATTGAACCATTTACAAGCAAGAACATTAATCAACTTAGCTGTTTCATGTTGGTAGTAAGGCTAGAACGGAAGGCCCACGATGAACACTATTTGCGCCAGCTAGCTGTAGTAGTATCTGAATCATGATATCCAAATTCCAAAGAAACTTGGAAGTTTTTGTCGGTGAAAGTATCAGTAGAAGTTTGGTCATGCTGAACAAGCAATTTTTTTTTTTTGCGATGAAAAACCGAGATATATTAGCTCAGGATAGGGTTACATTCAGCATCACAAAGATGCTGAACAAGTAACTCACATAATAGCATCATCATACATTACATCATACATTCACACGCTAAATGTCTGGTTCAGAACTGAACGTATTATTAAGAGCAGAGTCACGTTTCCTCAAAAAAAGAGCAGAGTCACGAATGACTTAACCTGTTTTAGTGTTCCAAGAAGGCAGGCATCTACTGATCAACCTTCCTGTTGCAGGAAGAAGTGAGCTCACACCTTAATTACAGCTTCATGAATCTCGACATCGTGCTTACCACCCAGAGCTCCCTTCGAGGAACGACTTGCACCTTCATGCTTCGAGTTATCTTCTTCCTCATCGGAGTCGGAATCAGAGTCGGAGTCCGAGTCCGAGTCACTGTCTGAATCTGAATCGGAGTCCGAATCAGAATCACTACCATCATCGGAATCGGAATCGGAATCAGAATCTGAATCACCCTTCTCGTCGTCACCGCCGTTGACTAGCTTCTTTGCCTTGCTCCAGTCGGATCCCTTCTTCTCATCCTCAGTTGACGCCAAGCTCCCTACCTCACTGGTCTCGTCCCCCTGCTCGCCGACCTTCATCCTCTCCTCATCCTTGCTGGTGTCCTGATTCAGGGGCAGCAGGATGCTCTTTTCCCCGTCGCCGGCGCCGTCAGTCACCTGCACAGCTGTCAGCGGTTCAGAAGATGCGCCGGAGGTGAAGACGACGGCCACGGCGAGGAGGAGCACGGT
>LAPY01004148.1:12510-28256 GCA_000970635.1 Eragrostis tef
TGACGCCAACTTCGTCGAGTCTTCTCCTGGCTTCCGTCGCAACTCCTGCCCTCCAGGTGGGTACCAGGTAAACACTATAGTAGGGTGTGGTTCCAAACCTTTCCCATTCAAGGCATGTGGTTGTACCAAAGGTGCTAAGCATGGCAGCACATGAACTGGTCCTTATACGACCGAAACAAGCATCTTCAGTAGCTATCCTCTACGAGGAGTCAGATCGCAGAGATAGCCCTCTCCACTGAGGACTACCTCACTTGCTCCCGCCAGACAAAACCCCACTATGGGTTGCACAATTACATTATCTTATTCCCATCCCACAATTCATATTCACAAGCACTCCACCAAACACATACCATTTTACTCTAAAAGCATGTATAGCAAGATTAATTAAGTACACAATGTAAATCATCCTAAGTAGCATGCCATTCCAACATGTCATTAAAGAATTAACGACAGTTGATCCTAGGTTTATCTATGGAATAGGGTAAACAACAACAAGGTATGGCAATCAACAAATACTTAGGATCATTCTAGCATTTAAATCACATTTAAACATCATGCATAATTATTTGCAAACTTTCTCTAAATTGGATTAATTACAATCATAGGTTCAACATCATCAAAGGGGTTAGAACTTGCCTTTACCAAAGTCTTCTTCTTCTAAGTCCTCATAATCCGGATCCTCAACTCCTTCCTCGAAAGCTTCTTCTTCTATTAAAAGCAAACGACGATCGAATAAATCTACCGATCAAATAATTAACTAACAAGCAATTAAATCAATTAAAGGCCAAAAAGTGTCCACACAGTAGAGGTTTTCCGGTGGATCAGATAGGTCATGATTTTAGACGAATTTTGGCGAAAGAATCGCCAAAATCGGAGTTAAAACGAAGAAGATATAGATTTTAAAAGTTTGCTTAAAGGGAATTAATTAGGATTAAGCTAAATAATTAGTCATAGACATAATCCTAATGAATTTGGAGTGATTAAGGACTGGATTGTGATTAGAAGAAAATCTAGTATTTTTGGGAATTTTCTAGGAATTTTCTGTTATTGGAAAAGTGCTCGAAAAGATTTCTGTGTGCAAAAACCGGGTGCACCTAGCATTTACCGAGGGGTTGTGAGGCTGACAAGTGGGCCAGAGGGCCCAGCGGGGTCCGCGTGCTACTGTTGGGTGCGCCGGGTCCACGGGACGGTGGACCACTAGCGCACAGGCGCGGGTGCACGGTGCACCGCGTGCACCACGCGGGCGGACGACTAAGTCGTGGCGTGCTACGTCGGATGGCGGCGCGGCGTGGCCAGCGACGACGGAGCAGAGTGGGCGCGGCGGCGGGGCGCCAGGTGCTACAGCCTCTACGCGCGACGGCGAACCTAGCAGGGTAGCACGTTGATGTCGGGGACGAGCGGTGCGGCGGCGCGAGCTCGCAGGAGATGGCGGAGCGCCGGGAGCGCCGGCGTGCGAAGGGGAACGCGTGCGCGTGCAGGCTTGCGCGAGCTTGAGCTGCCGGGAGCGTGCGCGAGAGCGTGGCGCGCATGATGCGCGCCTCGCCATGGTCGGGCATGGCCAGGAAGCCAGCCGGTGACGGGGTCGCATGGCGGCGGAGCACGGATTCGTGCACGGAGGAGGAAAAGAGCTAGTGCAAAAGAAGAAGACAAGGTGCAGATGCTCACGGTGGGCTCGGCGATGAGCGCGGCGGTCGGAGGCGGCTCGTCGTCGTTGAGATGGCCGGAACCCTAGCCCGCCTAAAGCTCCATGCTTCGCGCTTTGGCTGCAGAAAATAGAGGCAAGACGGGGTTAGGCGGCGGGAAACGAGGCCAAGGAGAGGAGGAGAAGGAATGGAGCTACACTTGTTGCTCGCAGGGGGGTCGCCGAACGGGTCGCCGGATTTGGAGGAGACGGTGGGGGAAAAGTGAAATTGGCGGCGCTCGGGTGGTAACGGCGTTGTCTGAGCTCCGGAAAGAGGAGAGCGGGCGCGCGCGGAGCTTGACGGCTTTTAAAGGCGGTCGGGGAGGGAGCCGTTGGGCTCCGGTCGTCGGCTTGGTCGTCGCCGGCGTTATTGCGACGCGACGGGTTGGCGGGGCCGCACGTGGGTGACGCGAGCGCGAGGACGGCCACAGTGTGGTGGACGCCGAGCTGGGCTGACGTCGTCGCGCGGTGGTTCGCCGGAGTTAAGGCGGTCATCGGTCGGCGGAGTGGGCGCGCTGCTGCGGGAGTTGGTCGATGGGAGGCGTGACGGGACGACGCGGGAGCGCGTGCGTGTGCGTGACGCGGCGGAGCTGTAGCCGGACGCGACGGAGCGGCGACGGCCGGGAAAGCGGGGCGCGCCTGCGCCGCGTCAGAGGAAGGCGATGATAGGTGGGGCCCACCTGTCAGCGTCACAACGAGCGGAGTGGGCTGGGCTGTTGCCGGGCCAGCGGGAAGAGGGAGCTGGGCCAGAGCTGGGCCAGCTCAGTTCGCGGGGAAAGGAAAAGGAGAAGTGGGGGTGGGCTGGCGGGAGGAGAAAAGGAAAAGGGCGGCCCGAGGAGGATAGAAAGATTTAAACATTTCTAAGGAAATGAAAGGATTCAAATTTGAATGGATTATTGCAAAGGCAACAATTATTGCAACTAAACCAACCACTATAGTGGAGAATCATGCCCTTGGCAGCGAGTTTTGTGAAGTTATTGTGACTCATGTGCTGAAAAGTGATGCAATTCTGCCTCATCCCTATTTTGGTGTGGACAAAGTGGGTGATGCCAAAATGATGTCAATTGCATGGCCGTACGAGAGAGTAATAAACTAAACTTAGACATGTTATTGATTTCATTTACTTAGTGACCATAATTTGTAATGAGTCCTATTTTTTATAGCTGAAGATTTGCGACAAGAAATCGACACCACCTGCTTCAGGTATTTTAGACTGAACAATACCTTTATATACAGAAATGCTTCATATGTTTAATCTCAGAGTTTATTTTCTGTGAGCCATAGCCTCTCAGCTTGCAAAGTTGTCATTTTGTTTCTTCTGAAATTTATATTCAGAACTGTGATATTGGTTAGTATTCTTTCAGTTTAGTCCTGTTGCTGTTCATGGTAGCGTCAGGACATTGTTGGTTGATCTGGATTATGTGAAATAGCATATCGCGTCAACTTGTAGCTTGCTGACTGATCCTAGCACCTGGAAGTGTAGCTAGTGCCTGGGCCTTGACCTTCAGCTAGCCTAAAACTGTTAGTGGTGTATGAAGCTTTCTTGTTACCTGAAACTCATGGTTCTATAAGTTTATACCTGTGAACTGATTGTTTTTGGCAACAAGCAATTTATATAGAATCTTCCAGAATGGTCACCAGATTTTGATCTGATTGCTTGTTAATCTTTTTCATAGGATGTCTTGGCAGGCGTGGATAACTGACAACAATCGGATGACAAGAAGATACATTTTGCTGAACTTTCTTTTGGTTTTGGGTGCTAGCTTTTGTGAGTGACAATGACCAGTGACAATGTAGCTTTTGTGTGTGCAATACAAACGCCTTGGATTGCAACATTGTAACTTCTGGCCTGTTTGTAATAGGATCTAGAAGTATGAGCATTATGTCGAACATGTCTGACGACTTTGATTGCTTCTAGTAAACTTGGACACAATGTGTACCTTTTAATCTGTGATAACTAAATGGATCAGGCTCATGGCTCAAAAGTGATGCAATTCTGCCTCATCCCTATTTTGGTGTGGACAAAGTGGGTGATGCCAAAATGATGTCAATTGCATGGCCGTACGAGAGAGTAATAAACTAAACTTAGACATGTTCTTGATTTCATTTACTTAGTGACCATAATTTGTAACGACTCCTATTTTTTATAGTTGAAGATTTGCGACAAGAAATCGACACCACCTGTTTCAGGTATTTTAGACTGAACAATACCCTTTATATACAGAAATGCTTCATATGTTTAATCTCAGAGTTTATTTTCTGTGAGCCATAGCCTCTCAGCTTGCAAAGTTGTCATTTTGTTTCTTCTGAAATTTATATTCAGAACTGTGATATTGGTTAGTATTCTTTCAGTTTAGTCCTGTTGCTGTTCATGGTAGCATCGGGACATCGTTGGTTGATCTGGAGAAATAGCATATCGCGTCAACTTGTAGCTTGCTGACTGATCCTAGCACCTGGAAGTGTAGCTAGTGCCTGAGCCTTGACCTTCAGCTAGCCTAAAATTGTTAGTGGTGTATGAAGCTTTCTTGTTACCTGAAACTCATGGTTGTGCCTTGGCCTGTTCCTGTCACCTGGACATGCAACTAGCAATCACATTCTTTACTATAAGATTATACTTGTACTGATTGTTTTTGGCAACAAGCAATTTATATAGAATCTTCCAGAATGGTCAATAGATTTTGATCTGATTGCTTGTTAATCTTTTTCATAGGATGTCTTGGCAGGCGTGGATAACTGACAACAATCGGATGACAAGAAGATACATTTTGCTGAACTTTCTTTTGGTTTTGGGTGCTAGCTTTTGTGAGTGACAATGACCAGTGACAATGTAGCTTTTGTGCAAGTGGTGTGCAATACAAACGCCTTGGATTGCAACATTGTAACTTCTGGCCTGTTTGTAATAGGATCTAGAAGTATGAGCATTATGTCAAACATGTCTAACGACTTTTGCTTCTAGTAAACTTGGGCACAATGTGTACCTTTGAATCTGTGATAACTTAATGGATCAGGCTCATGGCTCAATGCATTTGATCTATAGATTGTTATTTCTGTGCGTGTGATTTGATTCTGGATTATGGGCTACAATGATTAATTGAGGAATTTTTAGGGGAGTTTCAGAATTGCAACTGGCCATAGGTCGGTAATTCATTTCAATGATCATCGACTAGCTGTAAGTCGGTAATTGTATGAAATAGCATCTGCTTATGCGTCGGTAATAATATTAGTTCCATCTCATGGTGCGTCGGTCATTCTTTGCGGTATCGACTGACGGAAAGTCGCTAAAAAGAGGTGCGTCGCTAAAAGTTTTAGCGACGGCACTTACAACGACCGGCAGGGAAGGTCGATAAATGTCTTTAGCGACTTATAGTACGTCGGTAAAAGCCGATTTAGCGTGCTGTGGTGTAGTGACAGGTAGTTTGTCTACAGGGGAGGGACGAAGCATAGGGGGAAGCTAGGCCCTCCTCCCAGCCTCCCTTGGCTTTGCCACTGAAGGCGAGCCAAGGTAGGAAACAATTTTTTTGAAAGAATCTGGAGGGCAGAGCCCTACATAATTTTATTAAGAGTACCGCTGTAGAGTACACCCATTTAGTAGACTTTTATACGACCAGAAGATCTAATGGTTAAAATTACTTGGGTGGTGGTTCATATATCAATCAATACTGTGAAGCATTTTCCTTTTATTAAATATAACTAAACCGAGTACAAGATATTTACACCTAAAAATAACACAAAGGAGAAAAACGAAAAAGGAAGCTAAATGTGATTGTCTATCCATTGTTGCAAGGCTTCAATGTGTTTTTGTCTTGTCCAATGGATAATCATGGCAAGTTCTTTAAAGAAAATTCTTCTGCAATTATCCACTGCTGGGTCTAAATTATCAAACAACCACTTTTTTTTTTGTTACCCATATGCTCATTAAGATGATGATTTCCATGACTTTTGGGCCATTTCACTACTGGTAGTGTTTGCAGATTGCTTGGCACCGAGATTCCAATTGACATCCAACAGGCTCTTGCAAAGTTGCAGATATGAATAGATGTTTTAAAGTTTCCTCCAACTGTAGAATGCACATCTCACAAGTATTGGAATCTAGCACCATGTTTTTCCTTCTCAGGAGCCCTCCCACAATTGTGTTGAACCTATAATGTAGAAATAACCAGCAGAAAAATTTGTGCTTTGGCTAACATTTTGAGTTCCATAACCAGGAGAAGGATGGGTGAACAACCATATGTGCAAATATTGTTTGTAGACCTCCTTTAATTTGTAGAATATAAACCTGTTTGCCCCATATGCTTCCAAATATCCTTGGAATTTGTTAAAACCACTTGTTCCATTTTCCCTAGAAATTCTTGTAACTTTTTTTTTTTGTGAATACATAGTACAACTCAGACACTCACAACGCACGCACACTCACTCCTATGACCGTACATTCGCAAACCCTACCCCTATGAGCATCTTCGAAGACTGAGCCGGTAAATCCTCCAGATTGACGAAGTCATCACTGGCGCCTCGCTGTCGATGTCCACGTCACCTACCGTTGAAAGCACAAATGCCGTTAAATCCTAGAGAATTCGCTTCCACTGGGAGTCAAATCCAGGACCTCAAAGGTGCTCTCGGGTGTCTTAACCACTAGGCCAATACCCCTTTTACTAGAAATTCTTGTAACTGATTGAAAGCCTCCACTGTTAATGGCAGATGAAATAGAGCAAGAGGCTCATCATGGAGCAAGAGGTAGGAAACAGTAACCTGAGCTTAATGCATGGTGAGCTACGGACTTTTGTTCCAGGCCTAATCTTTTTTTTTTGCGAGCGAGTGAAAAGAGAACTTTATTGATTACTCAATTAAGATACAATCTTGAGCAATCAGATGCTCGATACAACGTGGGACTTGCCCTCTCCACACCGCCGTGTGGGTCGTGCGCTTCGCCAATTGTGTAAGCTCATGAGCAGTAGCATTTTGTTCTCTCTTCACAGCTAGGAACATGACATCCGGCAACTTACGACAGGGGCACTTCCATCTTCTATAATATGGCATAGCTTCGGACGACTGATCTCCGAGTTCTTGTGTTTTCCAACAATGGAGGAGCAGTCCGATTCAACAATGGCTTTCGTTTTGGTCCTCTCCTCCGTCAGTGTGGTCAACAGAATTGCCCCTGAACAAGACACGCCAAGTTGACAACAGAGGTTTGCCAGTGTGGTCTCTCACAACAATGCCTATTCCTAGCTGGCCAGTATCTTCAAGGCCTAATCACGATCTATTGTTTCACAAGGTGGCCAATTTCCTATTAATCGGCCCTTTAGCCGAGTGGTTACAAAAGACTTAATAGACCTCAAGTCTTGGGTTCGACTCACTCTAGGAGCCAATTTTTTAGAATTTAATGACGTCCTGTTTTCAATGGTAGATTGGTAGGTGATGTGGCTGTCGACAGCGAGGCACGAGTGGCGACCTTGTCAATCTCAAAAGTTTGCGTATATGTGTGACGAGTGTGTCGTGTGCGTGACAAAAACGGACGGGAGGTCCCTGGAGCAACAGGATGCCCTCAGACGCCCACGTGTTTTTACATATATAGGAGCCGAATAACCATGGAAATAACCTGGCCTATACTAGGAATTTCTGGATTCCATTTCCAAATGAGTTAAAAGGGAAGCAAAGGAAAACCATATATACAACCATGCCTAAAAAGAAAAACCTTGCATACGACCGGCCTATAAATACCACGCCATGCAGCTCATGCTCGCAGCGTAAACACAGCCGCCCTCTCTAGTCCTTGCCATGGCGCCGCTCCCGATCACGAAGAAGGCGTCCGATCCGCCGGCGTTGTCTTTCGACCCTCTCGACCCAGACGCCGACACGCCGCGGCTGGTACTCACGGAGGAACAGGTGTGGCGCTGCAGGACGGCGCTCTCGGTGTACGAGAGGAAGCTCAGCGAGCCGACCGCGATTTTGGACGAGCTCCAAACGCTCCCGGTAGATAACTATCTTCAAACTTGTTAATTTATCCGTGCAAGCCTGATCGGAGTAAGTAGTAGCAAGCAGTGCTATTTAATCTTTTTTTTTTGCGAGCGAGTGAAAAGAGAACTTTATTGATTACTCAATTAAGATACAATCTTGAGCAATCAGATGCTCGATACAACGTGGGACTTGCCCTCTCCACACCGCCGTGTGGGTCGTGCGCTTCGCCAATTGTGTAAGCTCATGAGCAGTAGCATTTTGTTCTCTCTTCACAGCTAGGAACATGACATCCGGCAACTTACGACAGGGGCACTTCCATCTTCTATAATATGGCATAGCTTCGGACGACTGATCTCCGAGTTCTTGTGTTTTCCAACAATGGAGGAGCAGTCCGATTCAACAATGGCTTTCGTTTTGGTCCTCTCCTCCGTCAGTGTGGTCAACAGAATTGCCCCTGAACAAGACACGCCAAGTTGACAACAGAGGTTTGCCAGTGTGGTCTCTCACAACAATGCCTATTCCTAGCTGGCCAGTATCTTCAAGGCCTAATCACGATCTATTGTTTCACAAGGTGGCCAATTTCCTATTAATCGGCCCTTTAGCCGAGTGGTTACAAAAGACTTAATAGACCTCAAGTCTTGGGTTCGACTCACTCTAGGAGCCAATTTTTTAGAATTTAATGACGTCCTGTTTTCAATGGTAGATTGGTAGGTGATGTGGCTGTCGACAGCGAGGCACGAGTGGCGACCTTGTCAATCTCAAAAGTTTGCGTATATGTGTGACGAGTGTGTCGTGTGCGTGACAAAAACGGACGGGAGGTCCCTGGAGCAACAGGATGCCCTCAGACGCCCACGTGTTTTTACATATATAGGAGCCGAATAACCATGGAAATAACCTGGCCTATACTAGGAATTTCTGGATTCCATTTCCAAATGAGTTAAAAGGGAAGCAAAGGAAAACCATATATACAACCATGCCTAAAAAGAAAAACCTTGCATACGACCGGCCTATAAATACCACGCCATGCAGCTCATGCTCGCAGCGTAAACACAGCCGCCCTCTCTAGTCCTTGCCATGGCGCCGCTCCCGATCACGAAGAAGGCGTCCGATCCGCCGGCGTTGTCTTTCGACCCTCTCGACCCAGACGCCGACACGCCGCGGCTGGTACTCACGGAGGAACAGGTGTGGCGCTGCAGGACGGCGCTCTCGGTGTACGAGAGGAAGCTCAGCGAGCCGACCGCGATTTTGGACGAGCTCCAAACGCTCCCGGTAGATAACTATCTTCAAACTTGTTAATTTATCCGTGCAAGCCTGATCGGAGTAAGTAGTAGCAAGCAGTGCTATTTAAATTTGGTGTTGCATACTACGTACTGGCAATCACGAAGATCATCACTGTCTGACTGTCTGTACCTATAAGCCATTGTTTTTTTTTTGGTGTTTGTTTCTCTCATTCATTAGGTTCCTAAGTCACATTTTCTGGATTGCATTTTTATGTCTTGATATGAACGGTGAGAGAAATGGAAACCTAATCAGTAATTGTTTTTTTGAGGCGAACCTAATCAGTAATTGAGGTAGTGTTTGGTTAGCGAATTGTAACGTTCATGGTAACAAGTGATTGTGTCGTTTCCGGCTTGATCCTGACATGTGTTCCAACAGTGGCGGAGGACCCAGTATGGCAAGGTATGGCACTTGCCATACCTTGATTTTTCTAGCAACATCCCTTACTCTTGCATATGTGCCTCCTGCGTCGATAAAACATGCAGCATCTTCTAGCAACATCCCTTACTCCGAGGAGACGAATGTAACAGGGAGCCGATACATGAACTTAGGCCAAGGGATCCATCGATCTTAGGCAAGTGGCGAATGGACGAGATGAACTGAACAGGAGATGCGATCAGTTGGTTCCACGAAATTTGCAATGGCTCTTGCGTATGCAATCGACTCCGCCACACCTCAATTTTTGTCCGTCCTCTGCCACTCTTCCAATCCCATGGGAACTTTGCCGCTTGCAAAATCGGAGTGATTTTTCTAGTGAAATGACAGTGTTTTTGAGCAAATTATTTGTCCCTTGACAACTTATGCATGATAGGACAAACTCCGTCTCAGCAGTAATAAGATGTTCGTTTTCGTCCATAAAAAGAAGTTTACATATACGAGACAATTTAACAGACAAGGATAGATGTATTGTCTCTTTAAGTTGTTTGTTCTTATGTAGATGCAAGACAAGAAGCTACATACGAAATAAACACCATCTTCTGTTAAATCGTCACAATAGTTTATTTATGCTATGCTCAAACTACATACTACCAGAATATATGTTTCGTGATAATTTGTTTTCAGGCCAGGAGAGAGGTGCTCCAGAACACAAAATTGTTTACAATTGCTTTCAGTCCTGCTAATTATGAGGAAAGAAACCGTCACGCTGAGATCTTGCCATGTGAGGACCATGAAACTTGTAGAAACTTTTGTATATACACACGTACATTTATCCTCTCTATATTAATCTGTTGAATTTGTGATCTTTTTCTTTAGTTGATGAAACCAGGATACGATTACAGGCCTCAACTGTCAGTCAAACTTCAATCAATGACTACATCAACGCAAGCCTTATAAAGGTAAAAAATAATGGCATATATATTCGTCTTCAATCCCATTGTATTTTCTTTTCCATTTTCATGTTCACTTGAAAGTTTTAACGAAACCGTTTTGTTTGTGGCATGCATTCAGACCGAGGGCAAAGATACAACGAAATTCATTTGTACCCAAGCTCCAATACCGAAGACGTTTGAACATTTCTGGCAGATGGTCTATGAAAATTGCTGTCCTGTTATTGTTATGGTTACCCCAATAGTTGTTGGCAGGGTACTGATTACTCTTTGTTTCTTTCACTAAGTGAAGCAAAATTAACAGCTTATAATCACTCTTTGTTTCTTTCATTAAGTGAAGCAAAATTTACAGCTTATCTGAAGGATTATTTAAAGTTTGAGTTTGTAAATAAAAAAATAAAATGGCACCATTTACAGCATTATAATGATTAGTTAAGCAATCATTGATAGAAAATAAATACTCGCGGATTTGTTGAGATGAATATTTTCCTTTGCAAGGTGACTAGAGATCTTTTGAGATTAGTGTTGAAACTTCAACCTTTACTTTATCTTAGGCTCTTAAATGGTTACATTTTAAATGAATGCAGTGTGATGAATATCTTCCAATTGACAAGGGACAAGGACATTATGGGAACTTTAATGTTAGGATCAGAAAGACTAAGCAAGTTGGTGAGTTAGTGTTGCGGGGTCTGGAGGTGCGACTGAATAAGGTAAATATATTTATAAACATAAGCATGTTTATAATTAATTCCATGATACCAAGGTGCGACTGGAGTAGTTACCAAGAAGTATAATTTGTGTTCGACACTTTATTAGGTAGTATAAATTGTTATATTTGAGGTAACACTTTTTTTGGCACCTCTTGTACCTATTTAGAAAATTAATAAGAAACTCTTCGAGATTCTCGTCTGTATAGTGATAGTTGCGATACTATTGTGTGGCTGAAGTATCTCCTAACTGATAATTCTTTCGAGGTGCAGGCAGACAGAGTGCACTATGTTCTCCACATTCGGTATGATGGATGGCCTGATGATGGTGTGCCGCACAACACCAGTGGTATTCGACAAATTATAAATAGGTTATATCACATTCCAAGAGCCCATCCAATAGTTGTGCACTGCAGGTTAGAATAAAGTTAATTAACACCGGCTTGCCTTGTACAACACCCTTTTTCATACTCTAATTACTGCCACGTGTTCTCCTTCTGCAGTGCGGGCATAGGACGAACTGGTGCTTGTATCACCATCCTGAATATAATAGAGAGGATTTTACGTGGTGAATGGGCTGCGCTGGACTTTGTCGAGATTGTCAGAAAATTCAGAGACCAGCGAATCGGAATTGTTGGATCAAGGGTTCGGTTGCTTTTCTTCTTTAGTTTTGTTATTAGTTTTCCTCAGTTGCATGACCCTCTATCAATGCACTTCGAAATGATAGGTATACATAAGTAAAAATGACGAAACGAGTGGGTACAGGTGCGAGTCGCATTGTCATGCCATTTGCGTACATGTTATTTATGGTCCTCGTATAATCGATATGTTCTTTATAGAGCAGTTGTGCAGAAAGCAGCAATTGATTGTCGTACAAGTAGCGAGGACACCTTTTTTTTTACTAAATGTGTTTATCATGTAATGTCAAGGTTGAATACTGCCCTATATAATTGCATACTAATATATATTAGCCGAAGGCACCATCTGTAATTATTATTTACCAAGGTCATTTTGTTCTTCCATTTTCTGCAGCAATACATGTATTGCTATTATGCAATTGTCGATGAGCTAAAAGATCTGACGATATCAAATTCAGGACTGAATTCTTTCAATTTAAAGGTACTAATTTTTGTACACAAACACCTCTGGAATATCAGCTGCACAATATCTTTACTAAGTATATATCCGCAAAAAGAATATCTTTACTAAGTACATTGTTGCGCCCTTATAGCTTTAGGAGCCTAACTTTTTTTTTGTCATAATTTTTCTTTCACAATAGGGACAGTAAGTGGGCATCTCTTGAGCTTCCATCGGGCTAGGTGAGCCCTGTTGAAATATGAATGGATGGTGCATGAAAAGTTTCAACAAGATATTGATTTGGATATTGAATATTATCTCTTCAATGATGTAATGACGATATGCACGAAATACTTATTCGAATAATTTTACTTGCGTTGTGTTAGGAACCTTCCTGTAACATGAGCTTTTAAGTGGTTGTGAACTCTTTTACATCTAATTCTTGGTTGTAAACTCCCATGTTTTGAATTTTGCTCCAAAAAAAAAACTCCCATGTTTTGAATGATTGTAATTTGTCAGTGACCCCATACGTCAGGGGTGGCTTGAAGCAGCTAGGCCTAGCTAGGATGGTTGTTGAGCGGCTAAGTAGAGCAGTTTGGTTCTTTTGTGGGTTTCCCTTCAAGAGTTTTTTTTGTTAATTGTTCACTAATCTCTCTTGCCTTGGTCTAAACAGGAGAGGTCTTTTATTTGATATGTTCTTTTTTTGTATCAAAAAATAATGCACAACTCCTCAATGATACATTTTATTGCCAAAAGTCCGGCATTCCGGCAAAAGCTCTACCGATTTATTAAGATGGAAGTCTTTTTTATTATAAAAACAACACCCACCTTTCAAGGCATAAAAATGATCGAAAGAACATTATTTAGTTTCTCACATCTGGCTTTATTTTTCTCTTTTTATTTGTCCTTCCATTAACGTCACAAATGAAGGGTGCCATTGTGACAGGAACACTTGCAAGGTGGTCTGATTTTAATTAGCTAAACCCCAAGAGATGGAATCTGGACAGCTACGTATGGGCTGATTTTTTAGACCCGAGTTCAAAGTGCCTAACTCGGTAATTGGAGCCAAGGAGGTACAATGTTGCACCTAAGAAGTCTCATAGCCTGTCTCATGCATCTTACGTCACGTAGGATTTTTGATGAGATGGAAGAGAGAGGGTGAGAAAGAGATGGTTGTTTCGCGAAGCAACCACCTCATACGCTAAAATTTAAAAGTATGAGATGTCTTACATATCATTATACGAGTTATAATTGCCATGCAAATCATAAATATTCCTTTGCTCATCCATAAATTAAGAAAAATAGAATTACTACAAGACAGCTAAAACCATATCTCCTATTGTACATGTGGTCTAATAGACTGTCTTAAAATTACGTGTTACGCATGAGACGAACTATGAAACAACACCTTTGTAGGCATTCCGATATTGATCCACCTTTCACGTGATGTCATTACTTGTTAGTTAAGTGTACAAATACTTAGAGGAGGCAAAACATTTAATTGAAACCAGGAAAAATTGATGTCGTTATTTTCTTTTTCAAAATTTTGCAAATTGTTATGGTCGATCTACAGTCAAATATTTCAACTATGGTCGATCTACTGTCAATTGATGTCTTTATTTTTGTCGGGAAGCGGAATAAAAGCGATATGAGAGAGCGGATCACTACTGTTTTCCATATCTGTTTTCCATATATAGTTTAACTAAAATCATCAAGTCCTTTGCAACCATTCTAACTATGGTCGATCTACAGTTAAATATTTCATAAAGAAAGCATTTTTTCTTTTTTTTGTCTCTGATTTTCTGATGAAAGGTTTTTTTTCCCTTCTTTTTCCTGCATCATGATTCGCTTGTCTGGTTTTGTGGATAGATTTAGTTTCATACCATGGAATTTGGCTTCAAACTATGTAACATTGGGTTTTGAGGACAGAGCATTATTTAGTTTTGAACTGTGGAACAGTTGCTTCTCTTTTATTTTGCTGTGATTTGTTTTTTGGGAGAATGCTTCTGTGGGTGGGCGACGGAAATAGCGACGGCGATTCGGAGAGGAAGATGAGGACGATTAGTTGGGCCTGGCTTTGGGCCAAATGTTTCTTTTCCATGCGGGCCTAGAGGTGGAGGGTGGGCAGACATAGGATTGGTGTTGAGCAGGGCGGAGGCGAACGGCTCCCGTCGAGGTCTCAAGTCTTGCCATATGGTTTCGTTCGGTGTGTGACCTTCTTCTTTTTTTAGAAGCGGGAATATATTAATTTTTCGGCCTCTGTATCAAAATGATACATGTAGACATAAAGATTACAAAAAAAAGAAGCTACATTGCAAATTGCACACAAGCTAGGAACAAAAGAGCCAAAAAGAAAACACGCACTCTCCTGCAGCTAAACAACCACCGACAACCAAAAAAACCTCTTCTCCAGTAGCCACACTTGGCATAAAAGAGGACCGAATAGTCACCTTTACCACAAAGAAATAAAGAGTCGTCTCGATAGCACCATCATATCGCCTTCTTCTATGCAAGTCGCAATAACATCTTAAAAGAGATCACCATAACTTCGAACAATGCCTTACCCATAGTCTCAGCTGATACTGTGCCATAAATCGAACGCCATCTTCTCATCTATCTAATCACTAAACCATTGTGACCATGAATCACGTCCAATGTTGTCACCCGAGTTACTACCATCAAAACTCAATCAACTCCACGCAAAACCATTTAGCTGGTATTGATCTCTACCGGCACACCACCTCGAACATCACAATGTCACGGAGGAGCACCAGCACTCACCGGCATATAGAAATAGACCTTGCATGGATTGATTTAGTCCGATATTTGTATATTGGGCGCTGTCATATCCGGATCAAGAATTGCCACTCTAAAAACCAAAACACCGGTACAAAGCAGCTCGAGAAACAATGGCAAGTTTTTCGACACAAGACAATCAGTGAAACAAGCCACCCAGCATCTGAACTAGATCGGCAAATGCATGCATCATCAGTCATGGGACACCTCCATCTTTCCACTGGTAATGTGATCAACTGCCATAATATCAATGCATGGATTGACATCGAGGCTCACTCTGACCATCCATGCCGAGTAGATACAACAACCACGAACCAATGCCAATGGAGTTGCCGGTCCCATGAATATCTTCAAACAAAAAATCTAAATAACCTTTGAGCCCTTATGTGTGGCTGGCCAGCGCCGCTTGAACTGGATGGTGACGAATTAGTCAGCTACCCGTTGCCTTGACGGCTGTGTCGCCCGCGGCTTGAACAGCGCCCTGACGCAGCTGTTGCCGCTGCATGGACATCACCCAACGAAGCAATGTGTTTTTTGGCTGAAATCAACCAATCCGGCCATATGGGGTACAATATCAGGCTATGTACGAGCAGCACCACTTGTTGATTCAACCCATGGAGGCCACGCGAAGTAACTCGTTGCCACGATTCCCGTCGAGGCCGCTGCGCCTACGAACAGCCGGGCTCGCTCGACGGTCCAACAAGTGACCTCCGCCGCGTCGCCGCAATCCTCGTCAAGGCGCCACATGCGCTCGCGCTCCTAGGCGATGCCGTCATGGCGCCGAGGCACACCTTCGCCGTCGCGGCATTGTCGGCCTCCAAGGAGACCAAAACCTTGATCTGCTGCAGGAAGAGTATGAAGAAGGATTATGAAAGCGACGCGCCGCCGCCGTCATTGCTGCTATAACGGGTTGTCCCGTCCGTCGGC
>LAPY01004149.1:12822-27085 GCA_000970635.1 Eragrostis tef
TTGGTGCGGGTGCCTTACCATGCACGGGTGCTTGAAAATCCATGGCAACATGCTCATCTCGTGCCTCCATATTTGAATCGAAACCTATTAACGCTCCTGGTTGTGAACTTGTAACAAACTGACCATGCACGAGTGCCTCAGGAACATCTTTTGCCTTCATTTCGAAACAAAAAATAAAAACAAACATTTGTAGCAGTTGGTCTAGCAACATTTGTATCCGTGATCGCTAAAAAAAAATGCCACAAACTAAGGATTCGAACCCGCAACTGCGATCTCGGAAATGAGCCGCACCATCCAGTTGGAAGGAAAGAGGGAGTTACTAAATAGCAGCACCGATAAGTATTTAATAAGGGCAACGATGGAAACTTAGACCAAACTTAATGACGCCTTGGTATGCTAAATGATGTCCAAAACACCCTCTAATACCAGTATGGAGGGAGTATGGTCTATTGGCCGACAACAAGAATCCAGTTGATGGTTACCGCGTTCAGCGTTCTGCACGCAACGTGATGCGACGTGTCGACTGGTTGTTAAACTATCCTAAGGTATGGCTAGGTCTTCACTTCTTGCCGTGGTGTTATCTTTGTGGTTTAATTAAACAATTCTTATCGTTTCAAGCCATTTAGACTTTCTTTCCTTCGTCAACTATAATGCTGAAATAAAATCATAGAAAAATATTGTTAATCATACATTAATTTTTTTATCATTACATTAAAACTTTTTAAAAATCCTTGGTATCTTGGGAACGGCCTCTCCTGCGGTATCACTACGAAGAAGCAGTCATTTCCCTCTGCGCGACATGCTTTTCATCCAGGGTCATTCACTCGGTTCAACGGACTTTATTGGAGTCTTCACTGAAAATCAAAAAGAAGGTACACTGATTTGCAAAAAGTCGCCAGGTTGGCCGACCCCAATGAATGAACATAGCTTCGCCCCTGGTTTCGTCCCTTTGTGCGTTGGGGCCAAATTGAGATTTCTTTATAGTAAACTATTAAAAAGTGAGTTGATATAAGACTGAATCAGACTTTAATGCGTGCATCTCAATAATAAGAGCTGCTGGTACATGTTTCAGATCAACTGGGAAGTTTTATTAATCTTCCAGCAATGGGATCGGCGCGCACAGCTACGATTATTCCAGTATTCTTCTATCTACTCATGATTTCGAGAGAGCAGACGAGTGGCCTTTTATTTTGCAGGAGCAAGAATTTCAGCCTCGGTTTATAGCATAAGAGTGCCAAAATCATCGGCCTCAGAAAGCTAAGTTCGCTACTTTTCCACAGTGCAATAATGTCTTTGATTTGTGCCCTTGATGCATGGCGGCTCCCAATCCAATCATGCCCACATGGCCAATTCCATGGTGCTCGTCAGCTTTACTTTCACAACGCTAACGGCAGATGCAACCGCTCAGCTGCTCCATCTCCGATCCGTGGCCGGAACAGGAAGAAGGCCAGCATCACGACGACAAGGTGCGTAATTTTTGCTTTTTGTTGTTGTAAGCTCAATGAACGCTAACAACCTTTTATCTTGGGCTCACAATGTGTCAGCTCTGCCGTAAGAACGTCAAACGTACATACAGAAGAGTCGTTCTGCCTGCCCGAACGAGCTGGCAGCCCCGCGGCTGTGCTGGCCATTGGTACGGCGAACCCAGCTAACTGTGTACCGCAGGACCAGTATTGTAACGTCCCGCCTCTCCGAGGCCAGGCCCGCTTACGCCTGGCAGTTTTCTAGGACATCAAGACTAACCCCACAGACCAACACATGTCTTTTTTGCGCACTTTGTCTTCACTCGTGCACATCCGGGAACGAAATTGCTCCTGGCCAAGCACGCTTAACCTCGGAGTTCTTTCGAGATGAGGTGCGTAATTTTGCTTTTTGTTGTTGTAAGCTCAATGAACGCTAACAACCTTTTATCTTGGGCTCACAATGTGTCAGCTCTGCCGTAAGAACGTCAAACGTAAATACAGAAGAGTCGTTCTGCCTGCCCCACGAGCTGGCAGCCCCGCGGCTGTGCTGGCCATTGGTACGGCGAACCCAGCTAACTGTGTACCGCAGGACCAGTATGCAGACTTGTATTTCAAGGTTACAAAGAGTGATCACCTCGCAAAGCTCAAAGCCAAGATGAACAAAATATGTAAGTTGCAAGTAATTTGAGTTTGAGTTTTGATGGATCCAGATCGCTAGCTAACGATTATCAGGGGACGACAGGCATTGGCAAAGAATCTTATTGTCACTAATTGAGGGCTTCTTTTGCGTCTCCACTTGATCCTAAAATCCTAGAAAACACCTTGAAAGATTAAACATAGTACAACCTTAAACTTTCTGTTACACGGTTCAATCCTGTAGTAAATGTTCCAAATGGAACACGACGCAAAACAAATATTTTGTCAAAATTAGAAACGTAACTAGTAGGGATTGCTTTGGTATCAGCTGTCAAATCAAGATTTGTTGTCCTGACTTTCGTTGTTAGCAAAACAAATGCTATCATGCCCGTGTCATCGTTCAGGCTGCATGGTGCTCATTGGTATACGCATGACATCTTTCGTTAATTTCATTATAACTTACAACGTATCTGCGATTCTCAGGTGACAACTCCGGCATCAAGAAACGCTACTTCCACCTCAACGAGGACATGCTCCGCGGCAACCCTGAGTTCATTGACCGGACCCTAACGTCCCTAGAGGCCAGGCAAGAAATGGCGGCCTCTGCAATTCTTGAGCTCGCTGCAGCTGCCGTTAAGAAGGCGATTACAGAGTGGGGCCGCCCATCATCTGAGATCACGCATCTTGTCTTCAGCACCTATTCGGACATCCAAATGCCCGGCGCCGACCTTTACCTGGCATCCTTACTTGGTCTTGCTCCTTCCGTGCAGCGCACCATGCTGTATTACCAAGGTTGTGCTGCGGCCTGCAGCGCTCTCCGCTTGGCCAAAAACATTACCGAGAACAACCCAGGCGCTCGTGTACTTGTAGCATGCGCTGAGGTTTCCCTGGTCTTCTTCCGTGAACCGGATGAGGCCCACCTTGACACACTAGTTGTCGAGGCCCTGTTTGCTGACGGTGTGTAACACCCCAGATTCTGACCAGCTGGATGTTACTAAAAACATATAAAATATCCTACTAAGTATAGAAATTATTCGAAATTTCGACAGAGTCTCCCCTGTAATCCTACCATCCGCGGGCACAAAAAGGTCACAAATAGACATATATCCATGAATAAGCGATAAACGACCAGCAACTCCAAGAATAAACCATGAACAGTTCACCATAACCATAGGACCATCTCGGCTAAACAAAATTACCCTAAAGTCTAGTAAATTAATTAAATGTGAAGATGTATGTATGTGTGTGCTCAATTGAAATACTACTCCCATCCAATGCTTTGCGTCGATCAACGGGTACCTAAAACCAAATGAAACACAAGAGTGAGTAAAAACACTCAGCAAGTACAATTAGAGCTAGAAGAACAAATACAACATGAAGAAATGCGAAATGAAGGAAAAATGAACTCAATCTCTAATTATCCAATGAAATAGTAGTTTTCGTCTGAAACGGACAACACTTGAAGACATCCTTTGCATTTACCGGTAAAGCCGAGCAAGTGGGGCCAACACTTACTCACAGGAACATGAATATAAGAACCAAATTGCACATCCGGATCGACCGAAACTTGAATGATATTTAAATGAATAACTTGAAATTTGAATCTTGAAGCAATTAACCATGATCCATTGGAACACCAGAAACTACGAATAGGGAATGAATACTGCAAATGCGATAAGAACACATCAACAAGCAATACATATCACAACACAAGCCCGTCATGCACTTGCCTTAACCTCGGCGAGACGTTGACGGCGGTACGCCCTTAACACCTGAGCTCTCAAACACCTGTAAAGTCAAAACTACTCTTAGAAGCTACTCCGGGCGTGCACACGATCTATTTATTTGAATATCGAAACGATTCCCGTATCCAAGCAAAAATAAACTAATTTCCCCGTTAACTGAAATTCATCCGAAGTTCTGGACTGCTCACTGTTCTGCCCATAACTTTGGTTTTCTAAACCAATTGCTACAAATGAATACATTCTAGACATCTACAGAGAATTTCCTACAACTTTCCCAATAGCAAGTTTTGCTACAAAATTCGTTAACTGGACCAAAAATAAATAAATAGGAAACTGCACAGGTTAGAAAATCCTGAGACAGCAGTACTAAAAATACATTATCTCCCTAACCATTAATCGGAATCGAGTGAGACCAACACCGTTAGAAAGATAAACACATTATCTACAAGTTTCGTTATGGGCTGATGTTCAAAATCCGAACCAGTTAATACCAGATTTCCAAAGAAGGTTCCTGCACCTTGATCAAACCACTACTCTCGGTGAAGATATCAAATCCAGCTATCACGAACTGATCTAAGAGCCTCTAGAGATTATTCAGGGATCACCTTGATTAGGAGAACAGAATTCGGCAAGTAATTTGAGGAATCCCAAAGTAGCTTACCAAAATTCCTCTTTTCTTTCCTCCTTTCTCCCCTCTCCTCTCTGCTCCCTGCTTCAACCTGCGGTTCAGCACAAGCATCAGGAGCTGCTTCTGCTTGCCTCATGCCACATAGCAGCTGCAGGTGCAAAGGAAGTAGGACGCCCTTACCTCGCAACCACACAAGAGCTGGGCAGCAGCTCACCACGGCCAGCAATGGCTCACCAGTAGCAGCACCGCACAGCAGCCGCACAAGGAAAAGTGGCTGCAATTGGAAAGAGGAGACGGCGATGTAGCTTGGGCGGAAGGAGGCGACGAGACGACGGCGTCGATCAGGACAGGGTCGGCGCTGTGGAGATCGAGTCGGAAGGCGGCGGCGCTTGAAGAGAACGGGAACAGAGGAGTCGATGGTTTAATAGATTATCAGCAAACCTAGTGCATCCAATGGTCTAGATTGATTCAACCACCACGAACTCATCCGACCATCAAATCCCACGTATGAGTAGTACGGAATCGTTTCGACGAGCTCTACGCATCTACGGTCTCGGATCGTTCATCCAAGCAACAGATCAAAAAGTCAAATTTCGGTCAACTCCGCGAGCCGCTCGGTGGTGCACCCTGGAGGTCGTGCCATCTTGGATGGACTCCAGGAGGCCCTCAAGCTGGAACCAAGCAAGATGTGGGCGAGCCGCCATGTGTTAAGTGAGTATGGGAACATGAGTGGTCCAAGTGTGATTTTTATACTTGATAAATTTCGCCGCAGCAGAGCAAAAAATTGTAAGGATACGATAGAGGAATGTGAGTGGGCGGCCATGGTGGGGCTCGGCTCGGGACTTACCGTTGAAACGATTCTGCTGCGCGCCTTGGACGTCTAACTAGCTACTGCAGAAAACAAGGATTTAGGATCTAGAGAGTTACATGTATTCTGCAGCGTTGCCTAGCTACATGGGAAGTTCATCAGAATAATTGCGTGCAATTGTGCATGGCTTAAGTTTCATTACACCCTTCGCTTCTGAAGCTAGAACATCTTTCTTTCAAAAACATCTTCTCAGGGAGTGCTTCTTTATTTCTCCACTGTTTATTTTGTACTATTTTGATGTGACCCTGGCTACTACACCTATAGCTATATGTTTTTGCGAGAAAGAAGGTGCAAAGAGGCACTGAGATTAAAACGTGTCTTCCACTCGCCACGTTAAGTGGACAATATGACCATGATGTGGTTACTTTATATGATCAGATGACCCGGCTATACGCAACCTCTACTCCAATGGAGCTAATTTGGATATTGCTCAATCTCCCCCGTTGCCTCAGTCCTGCTGTAATCCATAAACTGGCTTTGGCTTTGCAGACATCAAAGACCTAGCATTTATTCTTTCCACAGGATCCAGGTTACAAAAACAAAACCCAAATTAACAAAAGTGTTGGAAATAAATTGATGTATTAATTCTTAGATAAAGAGAAATCTATTCATCAAGCAAATGAAAGAATCCCGGTACTCTACTTACATCTTATCGGCGTATTTAACCATTTATTTATTCATATGCACTTTAAGAAGCTAGTCATAGAAGATGGAAATAAATCGTCTCAAAAAAAGTTGGAAATAAATCACACTCAAAAACCACTTTGGCACACCCCCAAACATACTGAGCCATCAGATACTCAAATAGAATCCGGTCAGTTGTTACTGGAACCCCAGGCAACACAGAATTTCTGCTACCTTTTCATTTCTTTCTCTTTCTTCAACACCACACATATTTGCAATTTATCGTGGAAAGCCAACCACATGAACACTTTCAGTTTCGTTGGTTATTAATTATTTATCCCTCCACAGATTTGCACTATTCTGCTGGTCACACCCCAGAAAACTATTAATCCGTACATTGTTTTGGTCAAGAATTGAACATTCTTTTCTAAAGCCCAAGTCACATTGTCATTTTCTTCAATCAAGGATCCCTGCTGCTATTCTGTCATCAACTCCAACCATCCATATCTCTAGCAGATAAGTTTCTTGTGAGCTCCACCACCCACTCATGTCCATTCCTATTTTCACTTACTAGGTTCTCCTTTCTCCTACATATATTAAAAATATATAATGGTCTGGACAATATTGAGCGGCAGATAAACACCATTGGTCTTGGCATCGACATCTGGACGAATGCTGCAGCTGAAATTTGTCAAGAAGCGAGAGAAACGCCGAAAGAAATTAAAGACAAAAAATGATATATGAAACAATCACACCACCTCATGACTACGAATGCCATAAACAGTCGTCCACTCTGCCCAGCCAGTCGTGCCTCACCTTTTCACTCTCGTGCCCTTCCAGTCTCCTGTATTTCGTCCCCACTCTAGCTCAGGGACCGACCACCACAAGGCACGCTGCCAAAACATAACATTCTGGCTGCCCCCCAGGTTTCCTGTTATTAGAACCCACACACTTCTAAATCGAAACGCAGCAACGCTCCAAAAGCAGCACACCGCCATGGGCTACATGACGCGGCCACAGTGAAGCTGAAGATCAACACCGGCGTGAGCTTCGTGCGCGGAGGGCCTACAAGGAGTTGCTCATCATGGCGCTGCCCGCGGACGACGGTCTTGACGGCGCTGAAGTAGCCCAGGTCGAGGTCGTCGGCGTCAGCCTGCCGGACTTCGGAGGGGCCGTGAGGGTAAGGAAACCTCCCCAGCTCTCATTTCCAGTGGTTCGCCTGATGTAGTCATGAGGGCGTGAAATGGAAACGATTTTGCGTGCGTAAGGTGTAATCTGATTAAGTTGCAGAACGATGCTTTCCCCATTAGGAGCATGATTTGGTTCTAGATTATTTACGAAAGATTTCCTTATTCAATTTTGAATTCATATGTTTCGTCATTTGGGCAAGGTGTTTGTCGCAAAACTTTGGTTCACGGGCATTTTACAATTGTGTCGCATGTAGTTTGCGCGTTGTCGTTGGAACTGCTTAATGGTTCATTTTAGTTGCCGCTGCGTTACATTTCTTTTTTTTTCTTGTTCATTTTCAGTCTAGTAAGCATCATATCTTAGGTTGTCACCCATTGGTGCCTCTTGTTGATAACTACCTCATTCATGTTATCAGTGATCTTTTATTCATTCAAATATGGCCCTTTCTTCTATTTACCCCTTTCATTTCTCCTCATATCCTTGTTTTCCATATTTTCATTAATATGTAGGTGCATCTGAGGTTACACTATCATTTTGATTTTTAATGTGAGGTCACACTATGATTAAGATTATGGATACTTATAATCGATGTGCACGTGCCCTGTTGTTATATTTCCAGTAGCATTTAAGTTGATACTTGTAGTTTGTTATGAAAAAGTTGGATCTGGATTTAGGTAGCAATTCTTAGTAGGATATAGTGGAAATACTGATTTATAAAACATTCAGAAGATGAAATACATCACTTTGCTCCCTTGTTAGCTTGAATTCAAGAAGTCAAACAGAATAAACATGATTATGTGGAGAGTGCTCTGTTTGTCCTCATGATTATTTTTCCTGTTTCTTTCTGAATGGCTCTACTTAATTAATTTTGTGAGCCAGCCAAGTTTGAGAAAATTGTGGTCCATATTATATCCTGCATTGCGGGTTCAGACAAAGTGTTTCTTTCAAAGATGGAACAATATTTGTCCTTCTCTATCCCTTTTTTTGTGGTCTTTATCCACTTATTTGGATATTCAATTGTCTATTTGTTCTCTTGTGCCTTCGATTACCCCATGTCCAATTACCAAGATGGGATTATTTCATCTGCGCACAAAAATATTTGAACGTGTCTTTTGTTATGGTGATGTTGCGTTGACCAGTCTGTTGTTCATCACATTGCAAACAGTAAAACCGATTCTGAAACCATCAATTTCCAGATGTGTGGGTACTGTTTAGCCTTTGTTTGGCGCGAAGCTACACAACAGCAACACATGTTATTTTCAGTAGTTTGTAACCTTTTAAGCATGGTGCTTTAGTAAATCCTTAAATGATTTGCTGTTCTGAATGATTAAATAATGTATCTTACTCAATCATCATCATAAATGCCCTGAAGATCAAAGTGTTTGCTTGTGGGCTTTCCCTAGGGAAGTACGTTTGATTTATTTTATTATAAATTCCTTACAACATTTAACTTTGAAGATGGTCATTGAGTTAGATTGATTGTTTGAAGTGTTTCTTCGCATTCGTCATAGAGTATTTTGGGGCGCCGAGAAATCAGAGAATTTGCCAGTGGGGCATTAGCTGGTGGTATGTCCAAAGCTATTCTTGCCCCTCTTGAGACTATCAGGTATTCACTGACTTAAATCTCACTGTCCATTTAATTTTCTTAAGAAATACAAGGCTATATAGTAAATTGTTGAATTATCATGCTCAATATTGTACGATTTGTTTTTTTAATTGTATTTGGCGTTTGTCTACACAGTTCAGAGATCCGATGCACCGCTAATTTGGCACCAGATTACTGGACATGGCATCTCATATTGCAAGCATGATGTTGTGTTCTGATCGATGGCATGTTACAAAGATTCACAAACAAGTTTAATACTGAAAATGAAGAGAGATTGTTCACGCTCTCTTGCATAAGATATTATTTTGTTTAGTGCAGACTGCGTAGCATTCCTAGTTCAAAAAAACATATTTATAGTTGTTTGGTGCATGCTGGTGTCTAATTTGTTTCTGCATTTACAAAAATTGTATAGTGTGTCTCATGAATGCCAAGGAATGGTCACATCATTGCATGGTATACTGGTTTCAGGACAAGAATGGTTGTAGGGGTAGGATCGAGACATATTTTAGGCAGTTTTGTGGAGATCATTCAACAAAATGGGTGGAGAGGGCTTTGGGCAGGTAATACAATCAACATGATTCGCATTATTCCAACACAAGCAGTTGAGCTCGGAACATTTGAGTGTGTCAAGAGGAGCATGGCAGAGGCACAGGAGCATTGGAAAGAGAATGGATACCCAAAGATACAACTTGGCAATCTGAAAATTGAGCTGCCACTCCACTTCTTATCCCCAGTTGCTATTGCTGGTGCAGCTGCTGGAATAGCTGCTACGCTAGCTTGCCATCCTCTTGAAGTTATTAAGGTAATTACTGAACCGTGTCCTTGTTGACAGTCAGCATTATTTCTTCATCTATTTGTTCATTTGTAGAAATCATATTACTTATGTCACATTGTTGACGGTTTTGCAGGATCGCTTGACTATCAACCGAGAAACTTATCCAAGCATTAGCCTTGCTTTCAGCAAGATCTACCGAACAGAAGGAATTCGTGGTTTCTATGCAGGTCTATGTCCAACACTAATTGGCATGGTTCCATACTGTACATTCTACTTTTTTATGTACGACAAAATCAAGACCTCTTACTGCCGTTTACATAAGAAGTCATCTTTGACTCGTCCTGAGCTTATATTTATTGGTGCTATGTCAGGTAAAGGATTCAGCACCCCACCCCCCTAAATTAGATCTTGTCTCTGTCCAATCACCTTTGGTCTATCAGTTAAACATTTTATTTTCAATCAAACTAGAGAAATCAGGGGCATTCCATATATTGCTCTCATAAATAATAAGTTTGGAGTTTGAACTAGAAGAACTGTTGACATTTTGCTATTGAATCCACAGGTCTTACTGCAAGTACAATAACATATTTATAGTTGTTTGGTGCATGCTGGTGTCTAATTTGTTTCTGCATTTACAAAAATTGTATAGTGTGTCTCATGAATGCCAAGGAATGGTCACATCATTGCATGGTATACTGGTTTCAGGACAAGAATGGTTGTAGGGGTAGGATCGAGACATATTTTAGGCAGTTTTGTGGAGATCATTCAACAAAATGGGTGGAGAGGGCTTTGGGCAGGTAATACAATCAACATGATTCGCATTATTCCAACACAAGCAGTTGAGCTTGGAACATTTGAGTGTGTCAAGAGGAGCATGGCAGAGGCACAGGAGTATTGGAAAGAGAATGGATACCCAAAAATACAACTTGGCAATCTGAAAATTGAACTGCCACTCCACTTCTTATCCCCAGTTGCTATTGCTGGTGCAGCTGCTGGAATAGCTGCTACGCTAGCTTGCCATCCTCTTGAAGTTATTAAGGTAATTACTGAACCGTGTCCTTGTTGACAGTCAGCATTATTTCTTCATCTATTTGTTCATTTGTAGAAATCATATTACTTATGTCACATTGTTGACGGTTTTGCAGGATCGCTTGACTATCAACCGAGAAACTTATCCAAGCATTAGCCTTGCTTTCAGCAAGATCTACCGAACAGAAGGAATTCGTGGTTTCTATGCAGGTCTATGTCCAACACTAATTGGCATGGTTCCATACTGTACATTCTACTTTTTTATGTACGACAAAATCAAGACCTCTTACTGCCGTTTACATAAGAAGTCATCTTTGACTCGTCCTGAGCTTATATTTATTGGTGCTATGTCAGGTAAAGGATTCAGCACCCCACCCCCCTAAATTAGATCTTGTCTCTGTCCAATCACCTTTGGTCTATCAGTTAAACATTTTATTTTCAATCAAACTAGAGAAATCAGGGGCATTCCATATATTGCTCTCATAAATAATAAGTTTGGAGTTTGAACTAGAAGAACTGTTGACATTTTGCTATTGAATCCACAGGTCTTACTGCAAGTACAATCAGCTTCCCACTGGAAGTAGCAAGGAAACGACTAATGGTTGGTGCACTGCGAGGGAAGTGCCCACCCAACATGATCACTGCCTGGTCCGAAGTGATCCAGGAGGAGGGCCTCCGGGGGCTTTACCGTGGGTGGGGCGCAAGCTGCCTGAAGGTCATGCCGAATTCCGGCATCACCTGGATGCTCTTCGAGGCATGGAAGGACATTCTTCTGACTGACAAGCAGTGTGCTTAATTATAGCTAGCCAACAAGCTATTGGCAATGAAATCTTAGCTTTGCCGACATGCCATAGAAGTTTTCTCCTTGGATGGGATTTCCGATTCATTTTCAGTTTTTGTATCCCACTTGTGCCGAATGATTACTCAAAAGGAATCGGAAATCCTACCTATGCTGCCATATGCGCTGTTTTTTTAGGGGATGAGTGAAAGCATTTATTGTTTCTCACCATATCAAAATATTTGGTTACCAGTCTTGTTAACAAAATTTCATGATCTTGTTTTTTTCTGTCCCATTTGGCATTAGTACCAAAAAGGAAAGAAAGGAGAAAATAGTGCAAGTGAAAGTCAGTCAAACTCACCAAAGTGTCCACCACCGCCATCACCTTCTCTACTGCTTCTGCCACCACTGTTGTCAATCTCACGACTCTCTGTTTCTTCGTCATTAAAATAGAGATAAGAAGAGGAGGAAGTGCCACTACCAGCTAGTTGCTTCTCCAGCATCTCACTTTCCTCACATTCGGAAGAATCGGGATAGCAAGAAAAACCCCTTTCACGCTCAAGATGCTTTGACTTCCTTGTGTACTTCTTGACTCTTTCCTTAGTCTAGTGGTGTTATGGGCCGGCACAAATTTGCATGCTCTTGACGAATTACATAATTGAAGAGGATGCTCAAATTCCCAAAAAATAAAAGTGAAGTGAATGCTCGTTCTGGTGGCTGTGTAGGAGAGAGACATGAGTGAAAGTACCTTGATGTCGCCTAGAGGGGACAGGAAGGCGGAGAGGGAATGTCTCTTTTGCTTTTTTTTTTTATATATTTCTATTTGTTGTCTTCTTCATGTTGTTTAGCTATATTATCCCGGTTTACTTGCTACCAAGTTTCTAGAACAAAAGTTATAGTGAAATAGCTTCCTTATTCATCTACCTTCATTTACATTAAAATAAAATATTCAGATTTGATTTACAATATTTTTTTTGAATTTTGTTAGTTTGAGCATCCAGGAAATCCAAGAAATATTATAATTCCCAAACATTCTGGAATTTCGAAAGAAAAAAAAAGCAGAACTTTGCAAGCCTTAGTACTTGAGCAAGGGAAGTACCACTGCACGCCAGTGGTGACAATCACCACCATTTCCAGCTCGATACCAATGCTTCCCATTTATGTCACCATGCAGTTGACCACTGCGACGGAATAATACAGGTGTAATGTCCTCTTCGCCAATATCAATGTTGATGACATTGTTATGTGGTACGTATAGATCATGAGAGTTCGTGCCACGTAGGGCCACTGCTTGAACCATTCATGTGGCTGATGTCGCAGCCAAGGCCTTGGCCACCAGTATCCTCTCCAGGAGTGAGGACAGATGCAACATCGCTGTCATGGATGTCTTCCGTGACCACGGTGCTTGTGCGTTCATCTTTGACATTCAATATTTCAGTTTTGATAATTTTGTCATTGTTGCTTAGTGGAAGTCTACCTTTTGATCTAAAACAACTATTAGTATGAAAATAAAAATTGAACATCAAAATTAGGTGCTATGAAACATAAACATTGTACTCTTGAAAATTTGAAATGGATCACCTTTTCAGGCTTTGGCTGCTTGATATATAAGTTATGTTTGCCATCTTCGTGGACACATTGTATGTTTGGGCTGATATGGTATATTTGATTGTACTTAATCACACATTATATTTTCTTTATTCTTGATTGTCTGTAATATATGCTACATGGATAAATCACTTGCATAGTACTAGTTATTTAATATTTTCTCAGTTTCACTAATTCAATATGCATTACATCTCTAAGAAATCATTTACACACATTGATAATTAGAAGTGGTAAAATGAATCTTCAACATACACCTTAGTGGCTTAAACTATTCGAGTTGTGCAACATACACCTTATCAGAAATTTTCTTTTCTTCTCTCCATGTACAAGATATTAAACCTCAAATTTGCATCAAAGCAGCTGACATCAAACTCTCTAAAAAACGTTATTATATATATTTACTTGATTATGTACGTAATTGGTAGTGTATAATAGTGTCTGAACAATAGAATCATAAAATCTATGAAAATATTCATGAATAAAATGGAAAATTTGGACACAAAAATAGTTTTAAATCAAGAATAATTTTAATATGAAGAAGTCCAAAATTACTCACTTAAGTTTTCCTCTAGTATTGATAACTCTCTAAACTATAAAATCGTCCATATATAATTCTCACTATTCCTAAAATCGGATCACTTTGCATGTTTCTCTAGAACAAAAGTGGTTTTACATGCACGAGAGTGTATTATCATACTAGTATTGTCACACATGCGCTTTTATGTGAAAACACATCTTTCTTGCTTTCAACTTTCTTCACAGCCATGGTCAGTTGCCTCTCCTTCCACTTTTGGTGGTCACCACCATGTACATATCTTTTTTTATGTATGGCGTTGTGTCGAACCATTATCATTTGTTGTTCCAAACTGACCCAATGTTGCCATCCCAAATGAGCCTAACTACTTTTACATATTCAAACCACTTTTATATTAGAGCAAATGTGTAAAGTGATCCAGCTTTAGAAATGATGAGGTTTGAAAAAAAATTTTATAGTTCATCGGGTTATTAAGATTTGGAACAAATTTAAGGGAAGTAATTTGAACTTCTCAACGGTTTGTAAAGTTTCAGGAAATTTAAATGTAAACCGAGTTTATATTTTGTCTATCCTTAGGCTAGGAGGTAAAAGCATTGGACTTTTGTAAGTGTCTGTAGCCCCTCGTGGTCACTGGGCTGCCACGTTGGCATCAAGCCACCCTGTCCAGAAACTCGTGGCAACCACAATCAGATAACGCCCTCTCTTTGAGGCTTCCGTGGCCACAAGCGTGCGGACGACACGGCAGCCAGCCACCCGCCGCCATGGCGCCGTCGCTCGCCG
>LAPY01004151.1:34296-46754 GCA_000970635.1 Eragrostis tef
GAGCTGCAAATTTGATCTAGTTTTTTTACATATTTTTTGTTTCAGGTTTGTCAAATTTTCCATTTTTGCTTTTTTCTCATTTTTCTTTTCTAAACCGGTTTACCAAAATTTCGCCCGGTTTTTCGGAAAGTTTGGCCGGTTTTTCGGAAAACCGGTCCAGTTTACCAAAAATTTCGAAATTTTTTGATTTAAAATTTGGAATTTGAATTTTGTCCGGTTTCTGGACCGGTTTTACCGGTTTTCGGTAGTATCGGTAATGCAAACCTTGATCACTGGAGCTTTGCACACACCAAAAAAAAAATCGCTGGAGCTCCTAGAAATTAAACAATTTATCATAGGTGAAATAGAATGCGCTTGCCTACAGAGGAATATCATAAGGCAATGTTTTGAAACGCTCGCCTTCCCAACTTCTTGCCTGACTTTACAGAGGATTTCACGACACCATAGATATACAAACTAAAAACAATATCAGAATAAAAAAGATGACAATACACATGAAAGGATAGATGCGTTGGATTACCGTTTGATGAAGAAATTAAATGAAATTTTATATACTGCATTTATCCTCATAAAAAGCAATGAATAAGACATCAGTGGTAGCTAGAAAGTAAGTATTGACACCTCTTGTGAGTAGAAGACCAAATATTGGAATGTATGCACATGACAAACTCTCATTGGGACACATCAAGAGAAGTGTGCTGCAAAACGAAACAAACAAAAGACAAAAAAATTAACTAATAATTCCTGAGAATGATAAGAGTACATTATCTATGAACTGCCTTCTTCACATGAATAACCACTACAAGAGAACTCATTTGAACAAAGTTTTTTTTTTTTTGAGAATTTCATTTGAACAAAGTTTAACTCGGTCATTTGGCACTTAGTTAGCAACAAAGGAAGAAGTAAATCAATAGGTCGAGTGAAACATATAAACCTTTGGCAGTTGATCTAGGAAGTAAAAGTAGTGATCTGCAAATTACTTCCTTGAATAATATCCTATTCGGATAACTAACCGAGAGAAGGCATTCGATCCATACTGAGGTGGTTCGTTGTTTCCTGTAAAGAAAGGCGGCTGGAGTAGTACAGATAGAGAATGAGTTACCCGTACACTCTAGAGGTCAATATGTCTAGTGAAACATAAACCTTGGACACTTGATCTAGTAAGTAAAATTCGTGATATGCAATTGTGCATATTTGTCTGTACGTACTTCCTTGAATAATATCCTACTCGGATAACTAACCAAGAGAAGGTATTTCATCTGAGCTTGTCAACTACTGCCGTTAAATGTGAGAACGATTAGAGAAGCTAACAAATGAAAAAAGACGACTGAAGTAGAACACATAGATGAGTGAATTACCTGTATTGCTCGTGCAAAAGAATCAGGTGCAATATTCAGAAATAATCCAGAGTTCATACCTGGTTGGTTGGTCAGAAGGATTTTGAACATTGACCAATGATGTGCAGGGAATATGGGCCGACCAATATTATTTGTTCATGCATAAACAGCAAGCACATACAGGGTGAGGGCATTTCAGATCAAATCAAGATTCTATTTCATCTCCAAGACAAACAGAAGAAGGTGGTGACCTATTGAAGGAGGAAGAAAGTTACAGGTGCTGGTAGTCTCTGATATCGCCACTTCTGTAGCAAGGCGAGCAGGAGGAACCGGAAGGGAAGACACTCCATCGTGGGGGCATGCAACATTCAAGCTTTGCGGGAGAGTAACTGAACGTAATAATGCCATTAAAGGGAGGAACACTTGATTTCCATGTAATGGCAGCAGTTTCCTTTGCTACCGGTATTCATGGTCAGAATAAAAAAGATAAGCGCTGTGTTGGGACGTGCTGTGGGCGTTTCAGGAAGAAGACAGAAGAACGACGGACATGATGAAAGCTTTGTTGAGATCGGACGGTCTGAATAAGAAGGTGACGTGGCTTGCTGTGTTGCAGAGAAATAGGAGTTAAGGACTTTCTGTTGGTTGCACTTATAAAGAAATAATAGATTCTTGCTTGCCTATTCAATCAGGAATCAATTGATCGAGGCAATGCATTGCCCATTTGGTATTACAAAACTTTTCGTTGCCCTTCCTGAGTCCTTTGATCTGCTCTGATCACTTTTTACTTCGCTTGCACGGCAAGTGGTTTCCATTGATAATTGGTCCCTGACAGATTCGTTCTTTTTTCTCTTTTCTGTTCTTTTTTGACTTGTGAGAGGCGTGATTTGACAGCAAAATAGATTAAATCGTGTTGACGGAGGTAATGATTTGGAGGCGAACTGGGATACATAAATAATGCCACGATTGGTGATCATACTAGTCAGCTCCATTATTCTTGGCAAGATCTTTTTTCTGGCTCCAGCGTTTGCCGCAAGTGGTCGCCCCCTGTTCTTTGGCCCATGAAACACATGCGCGATCCAATGCGGCATGAGCACCATCTAAACATTTTAGCATTGTTTTTTTTTTCCATGGCTCGCTATGTTTGACACTGAAGAAGTCAATTTAGAAAGCAAATCGGTACTAGTTCTGTAGCGATGTCTGGAATAAGTATATCAGCAAAGCTGGCATGTGAAGCTCACGGAGTCACGGGTTGCTCTGAACTGAATACTGGCGTGATTTTGACAGCATTATCCAAGTAACTACTAAAGTAAGTAAACCGTTTTGACGACAGTGAAGGGCAATGATTTTTGGACATGATAATCGATGGATTACAGTATATACTTGTCGGCCTCATCAGTCCGCAAGACTTTTGCTGGCCGTGGCGTTTTTCACCAAGTGGCGTGATATGGTGCCACCTATCAGCCTCCGCCATACTACTACAACACAAGGGCGTGAAGATGCAATGTGGTGTAACCGTCCATTGAAGAAAGCAATGATCTTTTCTTTATGTCAGTGTAACCCTGAAAAATAGATTTCACATTAATAAGTATCGATAGCACCAGAAAATTAGAAATATTTGAAATATGTAGCAATAAGATAACTTACAGCTTTAGACGCAAGTGCTTTAGCTATTAACTCAACTACAGACTTGCCGGACGAATTTACCAGCTCCTCCGCTCGACGTTTGAAAAGAGGAACAACGCTGAATCGCATGCATTCAACAGTTAAGAACACAGACCAATCAACAAAGAAATATGCTTATCATGTTTCAAAATATTCTTCTACCTGTCTGACACACGTGCAATGGCAGCTGCGGCTTCCTTGCCAGCAGATTTTGCCATATGACTAGGCTGTGGTGCTGAGATATATTCAAACGCCACTTCATAACCTCTTAAATTTGTGGTCATTCTTTCCATGCATCTAGGTTCATAAAGTAAGACATAAACACCAGTATCACCTGAAATTCAACATGCATCCATTTAACAGTCAACCATTATTAACAATACTACAAAAAATAAGCATCCAATTTTAGTACCTGCTTTGCCTGTCCAACCTGACCGTTGTATATAAGCTTTAAAATCAGTTGGAACTCCGCACTGCAAGTTGTGAACTTGTTCAGTATGAAAGCAAATTGCCAGGTATTCACCAATGTCAAAACAGGCTGTACCTGTATGATAAGACATGCTTTATTGATGTCCAGGCTACGAGCTGCCAAATTTGTAGCTACCAAAACTAGGAATTTACCACTCTTGAACCCATTAAGAATTTCCTATAAAATTGCCGGATACACATCAAATGTATCTAGGAAATGTTACACATACTAAAGGATCATTACTGACAAAGAATCACTTACTAAATGGTGACTTTGAGCGAGATCAGCGTGCAAGACACGGGATCCAGCAATAAAACCAGAAAGCTCCGATGCATAGTGCTTTGTCTCCGTGAAAATAATTGTTTGGTCTCCACTGAACAGATAAGATGTTAAGGATAATGGATGCCAATCAATAGTACACTCAAGGAAATACTATCACTTTGTACGAATTACATACTTGCTAGCATTTGATAATGTCTGGAATAACCTGAGCCCTTGACACCTTGTTGCAAGGAATAGCAAGATACTTAACAGGTGCACTAGTATCCAATTTCTCATTACCAACAAGATCTACTGTTTTTCTGTCAGGTTTCAGAAACCTCATGGAGAGCTACAATGATTTCAAACAAACTATACTAAGTATATCTTCATATCATATAAAAATTGAGAGTTAAGAACCGGTCAATAAATGTGAACTTACCTTGTTCACCCCATCTGGCAGAGTAGCACTAAACAGAAGTGTTTGTACTACTGCAACACCTTGAATCTTTTCTGTTTATGTATCATAAAGAGTCTGATGAGTGACTACATGACATGTTATATTACATGATTAAGCAACATTTTTAATTGCTCGATTTGTAGATTCAAAAACAAGTGAATTAGAAAAGCGAAGAGGAGAATAATTTGCTCAACTGAGGAAACCAAAAAATGATGGTCAGAAACTGAAGAATATAGATGTTGGCATACCAAGAATATGTTGGACATCACCAACAAAGCCCATCTTAAGCATCACATCTGCTTCATCAAGGACACAGAATTTCAAATACTCCAAATTGATAGTTTCCATATCAATAAACTCCTATGCAAGAAAGCAATGCAAGCATTAAGAAAATCTGGATAATGAACCAAAGATGTCAATAATGAAGAAGAAACAGATACCTTGACACGACAAGGGGTTCCGACAACAATATCAACGCCCATTTTTAATGTCATCTCTTGGGGACGATAAGCAGCACCCCAACTCATAGAGCACACAGAAAGATTAAATGGCCGACCATAATACGTAAAGTCATTGTACACCTGATATTTGTAAAAATCAGATATATATACATATATATACTTTTCAAAACACTTGGAAGCCTGCACAAGTGTACACTTCTCAAGAATCAAATATTTGTAAGAATTTACCTGGTCCATTAGTTCCCTTGTAGGTAGCAGAACTAAAACACTTGGAGGCCTCCCGTGGCCAGTTTTTCTGGGTGCCTGGTATGTGTCATTAATCAAGGACTCTAATATAGGCAGCACATAAGCCAATGTTTTGCCCTGTGGTAAGTAACACCACGGTAACATAGAGGTTTTGATGATAATTAAAGAACATCATTCCTAAAATCCACTTGCCCAGTGCTACACAGTATGGAATTCAGGTTAATGTGCACAACCCTCCCGTCAAGTAACTGCATAATCATAATTTCATACTGAAAAGAAAAGGCATACCAACAGAAACAGTCACTCCTCTCCAAGCATTATAACGTCTGATGCTGAACTAATTTGAAAGGTGCCATTGTTTTGCTGCAAATCCAACCAAAATAGTTCCCATACTGCTCACCGCGTATTGCAATAAGTTTTAAGGGCAGCATAATCTAGCAGTTACGCGAGCCATACATGTAGTAATCAGAACTACATCCAGCAAATTCACCAAATGGATGGAAAAGACCTCTCACCTGGCAAGTACCCGAGCGGCTGACCAAGTCGCTGCCATCGAGGACGAGGTCAAAGGTGGAGGCCTGGATATCAGACAAGCTCTTGACGCCCTTGGATGCGAGCCTGTTCATCAGAGGCTCCGAAATCCGGAAGTTCTTCAGCGCGTTCGGGTCCGATGAAGCCTCCGCCTCTGCGTAAGCGCAGTCAGCGGCAGCTGGCTCGTTAGAGCTGGTGTTGCTCTTTGCCTTGCGCTTCTTCAACTGCGTTCCCTCCATGCGATTAGCCTTCTTGGAAGCCGCAAATGGGAGCGGCGCCGGCGGATGTTCTGTCGACGGGTGGCGCTAGGGAGGGGCGCAGCCGGGAAAGAGGGAGAGTGGGAGGTTGGGCTTAGGGAGGCGCAGCCGCGAAAGAGGGAGACGGTGGGGGAGGTGGCTGGTTGGGTCGGGAGGAATCGGGTAGAAGAGGGGCAATGTACTGTGTAAACTTTTCCATACATGCTACTATATTTCAATCTAGATGCAAATTGTAATGCACTGACTATTGTTTCGCAAATATTTCACCGTGAAAACAGAGTAGTTGTCTGATATTAGTTGTCTGATATTTCTGAGTTAGTAGTAATGCTATATCTGAAAACTTGTCTGATACTTGTGAATCAAATCGTCAATCAAACACTTCAGACGAGGTCCAAATTCTAAATTTTGGTGGAACACTACCGCATGCGTCGCCCCAATTCACACCGGCTCGAAAGTGACGAGAAATTGAGGATTACCACCAGCTAAGTTAAAAACAGATTGCGCTCTAAACTGAAAACGTTACCTTGCATTAACAGTTATGCTATAGTATGATTGAGAGAACGCAGATGCTCACCATCATTATCGACATCACGTTGAATACCCTTTCAGAGACAATATGGTTTACGCGGGGACCCAATTTACCTGTAAAACAGGGTCAACATAGTTGATACTACTTATTGTCGACAGGGTCAACATAGTATTGTCGTATTAGACGAGCAAGGAACAGTACACACTGAAAACACAATACCCTATGAACAGTGACATGTTAACTCAGAACTTTTGAACACTGCAGCATTGTCTGAATATACCAAAAATACAGTTTCCAACCATGCACTCATGATACAGAAAAGCCGTATATAATTCCGTCATACATTATCACGAGTGACATGTTAACTCAGAAGTTTTGAACACTGCAGCATTGTCTGAATATAACAAAAAAGACAGTCTCCAATCATGCACTCATGATACAGAAAAGCCATATATAATTTACACAAATTCCCGCACTGATGAAATGATCCAGGAAAATCACGAGTACGTACAGGATTAGAAGCTACACAAATTCACGCCCAAGGAAACTGCATACATCATTATTAGCACAGTTATTACATCCAGAACGCCACCGGATGTTTCAAGATCGACACAGAAACTGAATTAGACACACTGTAGTACCAAACCCGGCGGCTGTCACCGGTGGTCAGTGCTCCCTTCTTGTCATACTTCAGAGAAAAAGTCGTCAAGCGAAGCAAGGTCACTTGTTGGGGCACATCTTCATCCATCTCATCAGCTGAGTCATTACTCACCTCAGCAACAGAGCCATCTTTGAGACGAACGCACTCCACAAGGCAGAATTCGCTTCGGCCTCCCATGTAGACGAGGGTGGCACCAACATGTACCTCTTTTGGGTCCTCGCTAAACAACATCTCCTTGGTGAGCTTAAAGGCCGGGCCGTGCTCATCGAAGGTGGAGCTGGCGGACACCACATCGCATGAGCAGAGGTGACCAAAGGCACCAGGATGCCTAGGAAGCCCCACCCATGCATTCAACTCATGGTCAAAGTGAGCACGGCCGGTGAATGGCAGCATCCAATCGCCGTGCAGCTTCCACTTAGTTGTAATGGTGTCGAAAGTGAAGGTGGTATATAATGAGTGCTTCTTCCTGCTGACGAAGATAGTTCCTCCATTGGGGTGCACAGCATGGGAAGCAACATGCTTGATCTTGAAGGGCGGCTTGGGGGGCTCACACCACGACCACTCCCACCCCTCCAAGTTGGGTACAACATGTGGCGGCGGGCCGAGCATCCCAAAGGAGCCATCGAAGAGAGCAAAGAGCATGTTGCCAACGGGAATGTAGATGGGGACGGAACGATCCAGCATTGGCCGAGGGCCAAAGATGAGGCTCCGCTGGCGCACATCGAAGACAGGTACCAGGTGCTTCGGCAACATAGGGTGTGTACCGTTCACCGCAAGGGGCATGGGCTGTAGAGCCACGATCTTGGAGTCAAAGGCAGCCGCGAAGTAAAATGGCATCTTGCGCTGCGCCTCGAAGCGGAAGATGGGTGGTGGCAGGGGCTGCTCGGCTGTGTAGCTCATGGCCCCATCCCGTGCGTCGCCGGCTGGAATGAGCAACGGACCAGGGTCGTCGGACGACAGATCAACTTCGCGGATGCTGTATCCGCACTCCCAGTCATCCAAGACAAGATACAGGTGCCGCTGCGGAGGCATCGGCGAAAGACCGGCTCCAAGCCCATCGAACCGCCGCTTTGGCATCCTTGTAGCTTTCCTCGTCGCTGCGACGTCCTCTTCTTTTACTCTTTTCACGATGCTGGGTTGATCCTTATAACCCTGCAACTCCAATTTGAATCCCTGTTAAATCAGGATCAATCCACCCGACAAACCCTAAGATCCGAATCTAAATGCGCAAGAGAGAACGAAAATGAAATGACATGGACGCACCTGTAAATCGAAGAAGTTCAACCCGCATCAACCCGCATCAAATCGAAGAAATGAGCAAGGCAGACGTACGCGTGTGCGGCAGCAAAGGCTTTTCATGGTCCGCACCGCACGGGCACGTGACCTCAACGCCGGCCGCTCGTTGCGCTCGCCTTGTCTTTCATACCGGGAGAGAAGAATGGCCGCGCGCGCGTGGAAGGCGTCCGTCTCCGCACGCGTTTCCATTTCTCAGCTGCGACGGAAGGATATGCGCGTACTCGCTCGTACATTTGTCACTCTCATGCGGAGCGCACCAACGGTCAATCATAGCCTGGTGTCACGCACGACTGGGTACTCCTCGTGTGCTGCATGTGACACTATTCTAGAACTTGTAGGACAAATAATACAGTGCTCTTCCGTTACTTGAGAGTAGGACATGGTGCACGTATATCCGTAGACTTGTCAGTTTTTGCGAAGTTTGGCGCGCCGATCATACAGAGCGCGTCTATCGACGGAGAGGAATGAATAGAGTATATTCTGCTGGCACCGCGTCTACACTGGCGAGGTTGCAGCATGGCGATAGGCACGGTACATTGTTCGTCGTCGAGTTGTTGTTTTGTACCCAGGCTGGCTGGACGGGTCGACGTCGGCCAGTCACGGACTCGCGGTTGGCTACGACTTCTTTGCGGTGCCGTTGGTTAGTTTTGGCGGGAGGTGCGCGGAAGCGAGGCGTCTAATCAAGTCGCTGGAGTGAAATTTCTGGCCGGGCCGTCGACCGAATGTGATTTGACGGGGTAAGATCTGCCGCCGTACTCCCCCAGATATTCGGCCCAATCGGCCTCTTCCAATGGACCCAATTCCAGCCCATCAGCGTGGCATCATAGATCATACACTTAAAAGGGAAGTTAGGTTTTGATCTTGTGAGCAAACTGGGGTGCTATCTGCTCAAATTGGTAGAACGACAAATTTACATATACCCTAGTTTATGCTTCGGAATGAAGTACTATGGCTTCTGGGTCGCAGGCAAAACACATGAAAAGGGGCGTGCAACTGAAGGACAAATCGAGAACACTCGCTTGGTAATTTTAGTAACCTTCAGGCTGGCGTATGCTAGGAGTAGCAGTAGCTGGGTGAAATCAGTGCCTTTGGTCTTTGGACGTATCAGCGAGGACGAGATAACATCTTAATAAGCCCAAGACAACGATTAAACCTTGTGCTTTGCTTCTCCTTCGTCAGAGTTGTTTGCTGATAGATTGGGCACGTGACCTCAACGCCGGCCGCTCGTTGCGCTCGCCTTGTCTTTCATACCGGGAGAGAAGAATGGCCGCGCGCGCGTGGAAGGCGTCCGTCTCCGCACGCGTTTCCATTTCTCAGCTGCGACGGAAGGATATGCGCGTACTCGCTCGTACATTTGTCACTCTCATGCGGAGCGCACCAACGGTCAATCATAGCCTGGTGTCACGCACGACTGGGTACTCCTCGTGTGCTGCATGTGACACTATTCTAGAACTTGTAGGACAAATAATACAGTGCTCTTCCGTTACTTGAGAGTAGGACATGGTGCACGTATATCCGTAGACTTGTCAGTTTTTGCGAAGTTTGGCGCGCCGATCATACAGAGCGCGTCTATCGACGGAGAGGAATGAATAGAGTATATTCTGCTGGCACCGCGTCTACACTGGCGAGGTTGCAGCATGGCGATAGGCACGGTACATTGTTCGTCGTCGAGTTGTTGTTTTGTACCCAGGCTGGCTGGACGGGTCGACGTCGGCCAGTCACGGACTCGCGGTTGGCTACGACTTCTTTGCGGTGCCGTTGGTTAGTTTTGGCGGGAGGTGCGCGGAAGCGAGGCGTCTAATCAAGTCGCTGGAGTGAAATTTCTGGCCGGGCCGTCGACCGAATGTGATTTGACGGGGTAAGATCTGCCGCCGTACTCCCCCAGATATTCGGCCCAATCGGCCTCTTCCAATGGACCCAATTCCAGCCCATCAGCGTGGCATCATAGATCATACACTTAAAAGGGAAGTTAGGTTTTGATCTTGTGAGCAAACTGGGGTGCTATCTGCTCAAATTGGTAGAACGACAAATTTACATATACCCTAGTTTATGCTTCGGAATGAAGTACTATGGCTTCTGGGTCGCAGGCAAAACACATGAAAAGGGGCGTGCAACTGAAGGACAAATCGAGAACACTCGCTTGGTAATTTTAGTAACCTTCAGGCTGGCGTATGCTAGGAGTAGCAGTAGCTGGGTGAAATCAGTGCCTTTGGTCTTTGGACGTATCAGCGAGGACGAGATAACATCTTAATAAGCCCAAGACAACGATTAAACCTTGTGCTTTGCTTCTCCTTCGTCAGAGTTGTTTGCTGATAGATGTTTCTTTGCTGGAGAGAGATCAGTGATAATACTCCAGCTCTCTTGTCTGACAGAATCCGTATGTCCAGCGATTTGAAGTACTAGTACGAAACAAACAAATAAAATTTTCCTCTGCACGCGTCACTGAACTTGAGTAGAACCCATATTGAAATTGGATAAGTTCAGGTCCCAGCTGTCCCTATTACCGCACAGTTTGTGTTGATTGATGGTGACAAGATGCATTAGTACACGTATGAGCGGCTTTTACGCAGGTAGCTGGTGCTCTGTTCTCGTTAATTTTGCAATCTCTTGTTCTTCTGAGCAAAACGAGCAGGAAGGGTCATCTGTTTGTAGCCGAACTGGCAATATCGTGTCTGAAATTCTGAACTCACAGGCCAAGAAAACGAGTGGCAAGGGTCATCTGCTGCACTGAATCTTTTGGGAGCATGTATTTTTATGTTGAACTTAAAATTTTGCTGGTTGTATTAGTGCTTATGGAGTTCAGTTGATATGTTCTCCATGGAACGGACGGCAATATGTAGCATGCATGAAGCTCTAACAAACAACTTCAACACGCAGAGCAGTACGTGCTTGGGTTCTGTCCATGCAAGTTTAAAAAGAAACAAAAGAGATAATGCAAACCAGAACCGTGCAATGCATATGTAAACTTAGAAGCCTTTCCTCTCAACAAGTCATCATGCATAATCAAAGACAAGCAGAAGCATATAGGTCCATGTATATATAACCAGAACTGCAAACCATGAACATCAGGAAACAGACTTTCATCACAACATTTATTCTCACTAGTACTATTATCATTATTCTCATCCTTCAGCTATAGCCAGATCATGTCAGCCTGTCCTCCAAGTCTCCATCCTCCAAACCAGCCTCCTCCAGCGCACTCATGGAGCCACTCCAGTCTCAGTGCCGTTGTCCTTGCCCAGATTGCCAACCCCGACGGCCACCCCCATGTCTGAAAAAGTTCACCAGCAAGTCAGGGCAGGCAATCAACGAAACCTTTGCAGAAAACACAAGAAGTAGCTAGGCGCAGACAAGTCCAGATATATGCATACGGGAAGGGAAAACTCACCGTGGCTGGCAAGATCACCAAGCTTGGGCGGGATCATGTCGCAGATGTCGTGGTAGCAGTGCTGGTGGCAGCTCGTCGAGTTACCGGGAGGGTGGGTCGGGCTGGGCAGCAGGCACCTCTTGTAGCAGCGGTAGCAGTAGCAGCAGGATTCCCCGAGCGCTCCCTGGGACAGGAGGGAGGAGACCAGCATGGCCACCAGCAGAGCCTTGAGAGCCGCCGCGTTGCGAGACGCCATCGTGCTGCGCGAGCTCGAGTAGATGACAGTGGTGATGGGAAGGGCGAGTGCTTGGATGCTCAGGAGCCTGTGCGGCTGCCTGCCTGCTGGTGCTTCAATTTATAGCCCCGCGAGCACGCGTGGTTGAAGAACCAGCGTGTCTCTGTGTCCCGGATTACGGGTCGCCGTACGTTGGATCTCAGATCAACGACGCCTGACAGTGACAGTGTTCCGGTATCATAGATTATGCTTTGAGATGAAGTATTGCGGTTTTTAGGTGAGCAAAACACGTGAAAGAGACGTGCAACTGAAGAGCAAAACGAGAACAATGGATTTGGTAAATTTAGCAGCTTTCGTGGTGACTCTTGCTGGGTTTCACTGAGTGAAATCAATGCATTTAGACATACTCTCTCTGTCTCTAAATATAGTGCCTTCTGGGTTTGGTCAAAGTCAATCGTTGCCAATTTTAACAATAATATCTATAAAAATAAAATATTTTAAATAAAAAAGTTACATACATAGATGTTTTTATAGTGTATCTAAGAATATAAATTAAACTTTGTAAAAGTTTTTTAATATTTTATTATTTACAGTCAAAGTTTAGAAAGTTTGACTTTAATCAAACCTAAAACGAACTACTTTAGAGACGGAAGTAGTAGTAGGTTCGGCGGGGGGGGGGGGGGGGGGGG
>LAPY01004152.1:32013-46702 GCA_000970635.1 Eragrostis tef
GGGAGCAGCGGCACCGTGCAGCCGCTGGTGAGCGGCGGCGGCGACGATGGATGTAGTAGAGATGAGAAGAAAGGGGAGCAGATCGAACAGTTGGCATGATCGCCTTGCGGCTGCTGTTTTTGTTTGCTTGCTTCGAGTTTTTGTTCAGCTCGTAAGTTCCAAGTAGTTTTGGATTTCGCAGTTCGGTTCTCCTAACTCGTCTCCTAGCTCAAGGAGACCAGGACTTTCCTCTGTCCTTTTACTCCTTTCGGTTCGTTTTTGAGGAGGTAACTGGAGGAGCAATTTTGTTTTAGGTTGATTTTTCTTTTTGTTCCATATAGATCGATGATCTCTAGTGCTGTTGGCTAGTATCTAGGAGATAGAATGATCAGCTTACAGTTCGAGTGAGTGAGGTACTCGCCATTTGTGTTTCTTGTTGTTTTCTCCCTTGCTTGGATTCACCATGTAAATAAAACTTCGTTGACGTGCTTGGGAATTTGTTTGGCGTTGTCAATTTTGTTGTTTCGTTGCAAGAGGTGTGCCTCCCTGTTTCTACGGGCACTTAATAAGTCTCGTCAATGTAATCAACAATAGATTGCTCCCTCCCTCCATCTCATTGCCTGTGTGCTCCATAGTCTTCCAGATGCATCACGCACTTCATTTTTTTCCGTGGAGCAATGCATGATGCACGTTGACTACTGGCTGCTACTTCCAGATGTTGACTTTGAAATTTGAATGGTAGTTGGCAGCACGAAACGGAAGGCGCGGAGTCACTTTCGCGCTTACGTTGTCTCGCTCAGTGCCGGGTCACGCATTTGACATTAGCTGGTGATACACATATGAGGCCCGAGTGGTCCGACGCACGGCCAGGCACGTCGTTCCGTGGTCGCTGTTGAATCGCAGAAGAATAGCAGCTGATCTCGTCACAGCATTTGACTTGCTGGATGAGAAAGACAGCTGTAGCTGCGTGCGTACGTACAGCGGCGGCATTCATGTGCAGCAGTTATACGTATCCGTCTATTCGGGAGATAAGGAGCTGTCAAGAAATCAAGACGACGGAGTCAATGCCTGAAGAATCGCAGCAAATCCAGAGCCGAAGTTGATAGACGATCTGACTTCTGGGCGAACTGATGAAGTCGAGTATTGCGGCCGGTCCGCCCTGCTTCTTCGCCGGCCATACGGGTTGCAACGACCAGACTCGTTGCGCCGCCGCGTCGCGTACGTTGCTCGGCCGCGCAGTCGGGTCGGGATACTGTTCTCAGCCTCCTCCCGCGTCTGCACCGCGCGAGCACCTTGCCTTCCGCCGTTCAAAACAAACCGGAAAGATCTATCTGCTGTAGAGGTTTTGCGATGTGGACGGTCTCACCATTGTTAGACAATGTACTCCCATGGAAAGATGTGGCCGACCCAGAACAATGAAGCTGGGTAGGCACAGTAGATAAATAGCGGTCAAACAGTATTAAAACAGTAGCTAATCGGTAAATAAACAGTGCATGAACAATGCTCCAATTGCATGAATTCACCGAGAGCCGGGTAGTCCAGGCACTACCGGGACTACCCGCTGGGTCCTTCACTCCATACCAAAGTAGAACTATGCTTCTTTCTATTGAGGAAAATCAATGCCATACATCCCCCGTAATACATCACTAACTTCTGCTGAGAAGGCCTCGCTAATAACTGAACTAATTTGACCTTCAGTTTACTCACCACTCAAGCACTCACAGAACCAACAAAAAATGGAAGGGAAAACGAAGGAAAAAGCAAGTCTATCGGTCTACTCTTGACATCTGAGGCACCCTGATCTTCATAGTGCCCGAATCTCCCCGCCGTATCCATAGCGCTTCAAAAGGCGTTCATCTTGCCGCCAGTTTTCCTTCACTTTGACATCTATCTGCAGAGGATATGATGCATTGCTGTTAGCAACAACTGCATAGCAGTGGCAAAAGGGAGAACACAAGCTCACAACTGCACCCTATGAAAAAGAGGGGAAAAAGCAGAAGTTGTAACCTCTAGGTAAACCTTCTTTTGTAGGAAATCCTCGATGTCAAGTCTTGATGCGGTTGCCAACATCTTTATGGCTTTGCCATCCTACATTTGGCAAGCGTAGGTGGAGAACATTTCATTATTATAAAAAAACAGAATTATAAAGCTTATTTCATATTGGATTTGATCATATGAACCCGACTCATCAAATAATTTACATTTAGCTATCCAGGGAATTGTTAGACACTCTATTTACATGAAATCTCTGTTAGCTTTATGCAGCTGAGTGTAACATCAGAAAAGTCATGGAATTGGAATATTCGTGCACACAGAGATTGATATCCTTAATTGTTTTTACCTTTCCAAGAATAATGCTTCTTTGTGATTCCTTCTCAACAAGTATTTCAACCTGAATGAAATCCTTGGCAGTAGGTCTGCTTTTGTAACTTACAACATTAACCTGAGAAAGAAAAGAGAAAAGTTACACCTCAAAAATGCAGGCAAGCAAACTGGAAATCATACTGCATTCAACTGATGGGGAAAGCAGCAGAAGATATACCTGGCATGCATATGGAATTTCTTGCCTATACTGAACGAAAATCTTTTCCCTCACTATTTCACCCACAAAAAATCTTTCCGGGTGTTCGCTAGCTATGTCCTGAAACGAGGACAACATGGCAATATAAAAACATAAGCCTTTGATGCCTTTTAATCTCAATACATATGACTGTGGCTAAGCATAAAAGTACTACAACATTTAATAGTAGTAGTACTAGTACATCCCAAATAGTACAATATCTAACAAACAAGTAAGAAAATTCATTTGACGAAACATACTCATGATCACCGGGCATACACCGCTTTAACAGATAGGAGTAATCCATAAGATGATAAAAAATAACTAAATATTAAAGTGTACAATATGATTTTAGCATCATAGGTTATCAAGTAGGGGATTCATTCATATCCTCTAGAATTTTTTCTGCATGATTGATTTGTGGGCTCTAGTAGCCAAGTAGAAACTAATAACCATTATGTGTTAATTCTACAATCAGTGGCTCCAGGTTTACAGTGTCCAGCAGACCAGCACACAAAATATCAAGAAAAGGTACACTATCATGCCTCCTAGAAACATTTTTGTTATCGGTACCTCCATCCATAAAACAACTTTTTAAGGAGTCTTTTCTTAAGGAACCGTAAAGGTAACTATTAATTACAATATTTGTAATGATACAAGTTAAGATAACACGTTAGCAATTAGGATATTTGTGCCCACAGTAACAAGCTCTCTGATGAACCTACAATGATAAAGGAGTTGATTTCATGTAGATCGGCACCAAGAAGAAAACCCAAAACAACTAAAATGCATTAGTAGTTCTACTTGATTTTCTCAGTTCATAGTATATGAGTAGGGACAATGAAAGTTAGAGCTAATTAACAAAGGGCTTGTGAAGATGGCTTCCCCATGATGTATGCCAAATACCTTGGGATAGTAAGAAGGACCCAAAGGGAGCTTCGACACAATCCACTCCTTGATATCATCCACCCCTTGACCAAATTTTGCGCTTATAGGTATAACATCATCGACGTTAGTGAACTTTTGGTACCACTGCACAAAGAATTGTATAGGAATGAATAAAATGTAAAGTTAGAAGAACGCCCAAAAGACAGCTTCTCAATTCCGGACAAATTTCCCACCTCAAGTTTCTTTGCGATTTCACCTGGTTTGATGAGATCTTTTTTGTTCAATACTAGCAGAACAGGAAGTTCAGTATTTTTGTTTCCTACACCTTCTTCCAGCATATCATCAATCTAGTGGCACAAACTCGCAACATGTAAGAAGTGAAAAGATAGAAAAAAACCATTCATTTCTTTAATACTGCTGCAATACCTTTTCAGGCATTTTGCAAGCATCAACAACAACAAGCACACAATCTGCACTGCCAATAGCGCTCCTAACATTCTTCATCATCATCGAGTCCAGTTTATGCATCTCCTTTTTAATGACACCAGGAGTGTCATAAAGTATTATCTGCAAACTAAATGATAATTCAGATTAGCAGTGAGAAATAAAACCCCCTCAAACAGATAGTGTCTTTAGTTGCATTCAGTTGAAAATTCAGCAAGTACTTTAGAGACAAAACTGATACCTGATATTCCGGTTCAGAACATATACCAAGAATTCGATGCCGTGTAGTTTGCGGTTTGTCTGTGACTATCGAAAGTTTCTGGCCAACAATTTGATTTATAAGGGTGCTCTTGCCAACATTTGGCTTCCCCAATACAGCAACATAGCCTGCAAAGGTACGACATCAGTACATGCAAATCCAAAAATGTATAATGTTCCATTTTGTTTTAGAGAAAAAATTAAGCGATCTATTTCATTGTCTTTTTCTCAGATACTGACACAATGATTTTGCAGCTTCATAGGCAATGGCAGCATTATGTTACTAATTACATCGGGTGACTATAACTTAGAACTAGGGAGCACATAACCTAAGACCTCAACTTCCTCAAGCCAGTACTAAATTTGGATTAGTTTTGGGAACTTAGATCAGAAGCCTAACCGCTGCGGTGATTGGGGCATTGAGAGGTGCCTAGCTCCTCCGACTCGTACTCGTCGAGCAGCGCCAGGCTCCGGTCCGGCTTCTCGATGAGCTCCAGGCGAGGTCTCATGCTCACCGTCGGTTCAGCCTCATCCTCCTCCACCTCTTCTTCAACCATCTCGTCCTCTTCATCCACCTCCTCTTCTACCATCTCCTCGTCTATTCCCGAATAGGGCATACTCGCATTGAGCGCAACCCCAACACCATGCTCCAGCCTTGAGGCATGGACACGGCTTCCACGTGGCACACACGGGGAAAGAAAGGTTAGCGGAGGAGAAGGAGCTCGACGGGAGAGACAGGGCGGCGGCGCGAGGAGCCGGAGCGCGAGTCCAAGCTCCATCCCCTCGAGAGTGGCAGTGTGTAGTGAGGGGCGCGCCGTGCTTGCACGAAGGGGATAAGAGAGAGGAGGAGACAAATGCTCAATTCACGTTTTGTTTAGGCCCACTACATCGGCCCAACATAGAAAAGGCCTAGCCCATGAGGAACCAGGCCATTTGCAACGTAACCGCCTCGGAGGGCCCGCGACAAAAGGACCGAAGCAGCGAAGTCCCCAAACCGCCGCCGGAGCGAAACCAACTCCAAAACCCTAGCTCCAACCTCCCGCTGAGAATTCTCCTCGTCGGCGGCGGCTGAAGCAGCGGCGGAGGACATGGGGAAGGCGAAGGGGAAGCAGCGGCAGGACAAGTTCTACCACCTCGCCAAGGAGCAGGGGTACCGGAGTCGTGCGGCCTTCAAGCTGCTCCAGCTCGACGCGCGCTACCGCTTCCTCCCGACCGCGCGCGCGGTGCTTGACCTCTGCGCCGCACCGGGAGGATGGGTGCAGGTGGCCGTGAACCATGCCCCGGTGGGCGCCTTCGTCGTCGGCGTCGACCTGGTGCCCATCCGCCCCATCCGCGGCGCCCACTCGCTCACCGAGGACATCACCACCACCAAGTGCCGCGCCGCGGTGCGGAGGCTAATGGACGCCAACGGCGTTGCCGCCTTCGACGTTGTGCTTCACGACGGGGCCCGTCGGCCCTTGTCATCGACGCCGTCCGCCTCGCTACCATGTTCCTTGCACCTAAGGGCGCCTTCATCACCAAGGTAAGGACATGTCCACAGAAGAAGTCTGCTCCTTCCATTCAGTCCAAATTGTTTCATCGGACACTTTGCACTGGCTTCAGTTAATGAGAATGCAAATTATGTCATACTCATATTCTGTAATAAAAGCTATAATCAATACGTTTGAAAAAAATGTACAAACAGTGTAGTTGATCACTTCTAAGTGTTCAAATGTACAAACACTGTAGTGGTATATCTTACTTGGAGAGTTGTCATTTTGTTTGTTTGACTTGTCTCCCCTTGCATACGTTTGCTATGCAACAGTTGCAAATGACACTCCATGTTGTTCCCATTTTGAAGGACACATACTTAATCAGCCATTCTTTTTCTTAAAACAGGTTTTTAGGTCTCAAGATTACAATGCTATCATGTTCTGCCTTAAACAGGTATGTATTAATAACAGGTGTTGTGACAATCTTTTGTTATTTATATTATTTGGTTCGTTGAGATATCAAATATCATCTCCATTTGCAGTTGTTTGACAAGGTTGACGTCACTAAACCTACTGCGAGTCGATCGACATCTGCTGAAATCTATATAATCTGTCAGAAATATAAAGCTCCTGCAAAGATTCAACCTGAACTTCTTGATATAAAGCACTTGTTCAGTGTGGTTCCAGAACATAACAAGGTACTTTGAGTTGTGTCCAGATTATTTGCTCGCTTTCTGTTTTTATTTGCTAACATCCCTTGATATTACAATTTATGTATCTCTGCAGCCTAGGGATGTAACGAACGATAAGCGCAAGAGACACCGTGATGGGTAGGTTTCCCTACTTACCTCAGCCACAGGAGTTTGCCTACTTGTTTTCCTTTACTTTCTCCCTTTTGCAGTTGTCTTATTTGTTGTCCATGATGCATCTTTCCTTGTATTTCTTGTTTTCAATGGTCATCATTCGTTATATTCCCACAACTGCTTAGATCTAGTGGATTGAGCCTTTTTAAAAGAAAACTCAGTTTTGACAGCGAACTTGGTGGTACTAGCTGTGTTTGGAATGGAGGGGATTATTATGTTTGATTTTTTTAGTTCGTTTCATTACCATCCCACTTTTATGTTTATGTTAGTACTATAATAATCTAATTTTCTCTGGTGTACCTCGTGTAAAAATATACATTGCTTCTGATTCTTAGGAAGTTTATCCTTTGGTGCATTTGGAATAAGCATCTATAGCTAGGAATTTATTTAGTTGACGTGTTCCTGTATAGTATGTAGCTTTGATTTATTTTTGTTTTGTTTTGGGTGGACATACAAATTTGCTGATAACAACACCACTTGTGTAGGTATGAAGAAGGGAATACAACATTGCGGAAAGTTGGTTCGGCGTCAGACTTTATATGGTCTGAGGCCCAGACACCTCTCGACTTTTTGGGTTCTTATAATGTGATTTCATTTGATGATCCTGCATCTGAGCCTATCAAGAGTCATGAGCTTACTACAGATGAGGTAGTGCCATGACACCCTTGCTAAGCATACTGCCTGGTCTGTATGCCCATCTTTTCTGGTCATAGGTGCTGACTGCTTGTTGTTTACTTTCTGCCAGATAAAAGCTCTCTGTGAGGATTTATATCTGTTGGATAAAAATGGCTTCAAGCATCTCTTGAAGTGAGCATTTCTCTGTCATTTTATCTTTGTCTATAATTTAATTAAATGGTCATGATAATCCGAGCAAAAGATGTCTTCCTCATGTGTCTCTATTGCATATATTGTTAGATGGCGGATTCGCTTGCGGAAGGCGCTGTCAACATCTTCACAAGTTACCCCAAAGTCTGATGATTCTGTGAAAGACACAGAGGTCAAGGATGATGAAAAACTTCTTGATCAAATGGAAGAATTGTCAAGTGTCATTGATAGAAAGAAAAAGCAAGAAAAAAAGCGCAAAGCAAAGCGTCGAGCAAAGGTATTATGAAAACGTTTACAACCTTTTTTGCAACATGCATTGTTAATTTGACTTTGTGCTAATATTAGTCTTTCTGTTCCAGGATAAAGCACGCAAGGCAACTGGAATGCAAATTGATGCTACAGGAGATGATTATGGCGATCCCGACTTGTTTTCTATTAGTGCTATAAAGGTATCATGATGTTTCTATAGTCATGTGGGGCGCTGGCACTTTTTAGTGTTTCTTTGAAATATACTAACAGAATTATATAATACTTCTTAACATTGTACCTACTTTTTCTCTTTACACTTCACAGAATACTCATGCTCCTGCAGATTTTTTTTTCTCAGTTATGCTGAGCAGCCTTCATTTCTGTTGAAACACACTGAGAAAATATTCTTGCACTGTTAAGATTTTCTTAAGCTACCTTGCAATTATAACTTAGCGTATATTTTTCTTATGATTTGCTCTTCAATCGCTGTAAACAGATGTCTAATTCTTTGGTGTTCATGTTCATTTCACTTTCTAGGGTGGGAAAGAACTTCAAGCTGTTGAATCAGCAGAGCTTGATGTGGAAGAGGACATTGGAGACAGTGAGAATGAGGGAATTCAAGCCCATGAAGACTCTGATGAGGAACTTGACTCTGATGAAGAGCAACAAAGGTTAGTTACGAAACATTTAGGTGGTCCAAGATTCTTATATTTAGCAGGAATTACTACTGTACTAATAAAAAATTGTAACATGTCATTGTTACTCTAGGTATGACGCCCAACTTGAGGTGATGCTTGATGAAGCTTATAAGCGGTTTGTAACAAAGAAGGGCGGGGAAGTAAAACAAGAACGTAAGCGTGCAAAGCGAATTGATCCTGATGCTGATGCAGACTTGTTAGAGGTAACACTGACCTATTTCACATGAAGGCACACCACAATGCCAACATCATCCCTTCCCCCCTTTTATCTTTCTATATCTTGGTGTCTTACAAGTTTGTGAATTTTATATTCTTGTACAAACAGATTATTGCTGCAGCCAACTTTACCAATGTTGCTATCCTCAATTATTTTTTTAGGTAGGCTTTAATGAAGGTATAATAATGTATTCTTTACCTTATTAGGGAGGCGAAGATGACAGTGACGATGTTGAAATGGATCAAGGTTTCGATGAAGATCAAGATGAAGAGAGCAATCCTCTTCTGTTATCTCTGGGTGAGCAGAAGCCTACTAAAGAGCAGATTGTGGAGCAGTGGTACAGTCAGGACGTGTTCACAGAAGCAGGAGCAGGCGTTACTGAGCAGAGTGACAGTGAAGATGAAAGAGAGAAGTTGAAGATGAACACGAAAAAGAAGATGGATATGTGTAAAAAGGAAAAGGGGACTAGATCACAGCATTTAAAACAAGATGATTTTGAGATTGTGCCAGCAGAACCTGTCCGAACTGAAGATGGCTCATCTTCATCCTCGGATGACTCAGATGATGAAGAGGAGGATCTCGATGATGTTTCAAAGGCTGAAGTACTAGCTTATGCCAAGAAGATGTTGAGGAAGAAGCAGAGAGAACAGATACTTGATGATGCTTACAATAAGTACATGTTTGATGATGAGGGGTTACCTACGTGGTTTGTTGAGGATGAAAAGAGGCATAGGCAACCTATGAAGCCTGTTACACGTGAAGAAGTAGCTGCCATGAAGGCTATGTTTAAGGAAATTGACGCTCGTCCAGCCAAAAAAGTTGCAGAGGCCAAGGCTCGGAAGAAGCGAGTTGCCATGAGGAAACTTGATAAGGCACGCCAAAAAGCTGATGCAGTCGCCGATCAGAATGACATAAACGAGCGATCTAAGCGGAAGATGATTGACCAGATCTACAGGAAGGCAATGCCAAAGAAGCCTCAAAAGGAGTACGTTGTTGCAAAGAAGGGTGTTCAGGTGAGAGCTGGCAAAGGGAAGGTGTTGGTGGACCCTCGGATGAAGAAGGACAAGAGGGCCAGCGGGACTGGGAAGAAAGGGAAGGGTGGCAAAGGCGCCAAGGGAAAGGGAAAAGGCATGAGAGGAAAAGCTGGTAAGAAGGCGAAGTAAGGAATTGGAAAGCCATGGCATGTCTCGAATGGTGTCGCTCTGTTCAGCAGCGGTGCTGCTGAATTTTTGTTACGGTCCTGCAAAGCTGCCAACTGTTTTTTTTTCTGAAGTTTTGTATTATGAGAAAAATGATGCGTCAAAAGTTGTGGCGTGAGTTATAATGTATTGGCAAACAATGTGTTTTTGTTAGAAACCAGTTATTACTTCAGCTTCATTGACATCAGTTAACATTTTCGCAGCCAACTTATTTGCATAGGGGAGGATTAGGGGATCGATTGTCTTGGATTAGGAAAGAAAAAAATTACTGATTTCCCTGCTAATCTACGAGAACCTGAGGTTTGTCGGCACAGATGCTTTGGACTTATAAGCGCCTTTCGGTATCTTTGGGATCGCGTGCATTTCCTTGTCAAATGAAAAGAAGCGCGACCTTTGAATCCCGGCACTGCGATGAGAGCACCCTGGATTCCGATTCCGCAACTAGTTGATCAGAGTAGAACCGGATCCTAGATTTGGAATCCCCGTGATGCAGAGACGACCGAAGAATCCTAGCTACTTGATGATAGATAGGATCAAGCAGCTGGCAAGATACCAACTAATGATGGCTCAGATCTTAAAAGAATAATAAGCAGTACGCGATGGCTTACAGAAAAAGCCGTCAGAGTTGGCTCATGCTGAAACAGTTTTAATACTCACCTGAAGGATTTATACAAGACACGAGTAGACCTTATAACTCGCTGGTGGATGTTCTAAACTTCAACGTCAGAAGAACTGCAAGAACCAAACATCTCTGTAGCCAAAAAGCTACATGACAGGAGATAATGTATTCTGTTTTAGACAAGAAATAATGCAGATTTCAATACAACAATATCCCTTTCAAATGAAAATAACATATTACAAGAATCCAGAATCTCTAGTTTCACAGTTACAGGAAAAGAAGAAATCCCAAAGGTTTCAAGATTTGGGGTACCTTAAGTCAACATATGACATTGAACAATAAAACTACGTTTACACAGAGTAATCTGCCGCAACATCCCATATGAAGGTGTAAGCTCAAACAACACCCAAAATCTTCAGAAACACTTGCGCAAATGAATGAAAGAACCCCTCATTTCACCACCCAGCATCTCCCCAAAAGCCTAGCCTGTATGGTCCAAAATATCAGAGGGAATCCTGCATCTTTAGGACAGCTTTATGCAGATATGATTCCGCGGCGAGATCTCCGGATAGCCAGATCAATGCTGAAGAATCAAGGTGGCAACTTGCTCCAATGCATCTGATGGACACAAACGTTCCACAAAGTTCATGTGAAGAAGAAACGGCAGCCTTTGTATAGGTCAAGTGGTGGCAAATCAAATGTTCTTGCCCGGGACAGAATGCGAATTCCCAGGCTCTATGAGCACGGACAAGCCAGGAACAAGATTGAGATGTTGTCAATTCCCTTTCCAGGGTCATTGGAGATGGAAAGATACATACCCGCATAGATATATTCCTTTGGTCCACATGGGCGTTAACTGGCTGCTTATCTCCTTCGGAATATGTCCTGTGGATCATCGACCCGGTGGCTGAGATTGTAAAGAAATGCATGGTGTAAAGAATGGAGGCTCATCGCCCGCATCCTGCTATTCCTATATTCTCCAATGAATTATGCGTCATAGTACAAATTACTTTCTGAAGTTACACGCATATGCCCTTTTACTCATGTAAGAAAATTTTGATCTTTTCTGAATAAAGCATTGAATCTAGGAGTTTTGTTTCCACATGGATCGAGCTGGTCTGTCAATGAACAAGGTAAACTATTTGCTACCAGGTAGAGGCAAGCCATGGGCGTTAACTGGCTGCTTATCTCCTTTGGAATATGTCCTGTGGATCATAGACCCGGTGGCTGAGATTGTAAAGAAATGCATGGTGTAAAGAATGGAGGCTCATCGCCCGCATCCTGCTATTCCTATATTCTCCAATGAATTATGCGTCATAGTACAAATTACTTTCTGAAGTTACATGCATATGCCCTTTTACTCATGTTAGAAAATTTTGATCTTTTCTGAACAAAGCATTGAATCTAGGATTTTTGTTTCCACATAGATCGAGCTGGTCTGACAATGAACAAGGTAAACTATTTGGCTACCAGGTAGAGGCAAGAATCTAGGAACTATGAGGCCTTGAAGCATTCAATCAGAGGTTTGCGCACCTTCGCAGATCTGAGGAAGCACGTAGTTCAGTACACCTTGCAGGAACGGCCACACAACCTATTGGCTGATACGCACACTTTACGAGCTGCACTCACAGCTCAGTCATTGATCTGCATGTCAGACTTGTATTTGGGACACCACAAACAGCCTCCATGCTATGACGACAGCATTCTGCAGGTATGACATGATACATATTTACTGTTTTAGTTTGATCATGAGACAATTACCTTCTTGTCCAAGTACAGTTTCAGAATCATAAGGGTCGCATTACATTATCATGGACCACAGAGAACCGATGCAATTCCCTCTTCCAAAGCCCTAGCAACAGGTTAAACGTATTCTTCAGACCAAAAGGGTCTCAACAAGGGTTGCTTTGGCACATATTCCTATCTTTCACCATGCATGGGGCATGCATGCAACCCAGAACAAGCCACATTCAGGTGTACAGAAGGCTATGCCATCGGTTCCAATCTGCCATGGTGAAGAAATCAAATGACCGCATTAGAAATATGGAACTGTTCAGATGTGTGATCAGTTGGCCTTGCCACTTAAGAGGAGAGGCAAACAAGATTATCAGGTCATTAAGGCTTAACCAGTTTCTACTTGGAGAGCAAGGCCAGCATGCATCCAAAGCACCATTCGTTTCTATCTTATTGTCTCAGCAATGATGAACGACGAACAGCAGATCGACACATGATAGTAGATTTGCTTCAGTAACTTATTTTGATGCTACCCATTGTCTTCTCTGCCTATTAGTAATCCTATTCTTGTCATTTCAAACAAAGGTCAACTGAAGAATTGAAGTTTGATCAGAGCTTGAAGCATAATAGGAATTTATTACTTTAATCACTGATGGAGATAGTTTCTTCACCTCTATATCATTTATGCATGACACAAACCTGTGTGCGCGCGCGCTCAAACAGACTATATTGTTATATCATCTCCGGCGTAACATGCTGTTCCTAATTTTATCATGTTAATGCTTGGGAAGTGAGGTTTAATGGCATGCAAAGGCACACCATAAGTATATATCGATAAAGTGCACAGTGATGAAAAGCTGTTAAATTTCCTGAATAGACTCAGATGATCAATTGCTATGCATAAGAAGTGCATAATACAAACCATTGGCATTGTCAGTGACTCACTAGACTTCTTAAAAGGGGTGTCCAGAATCCAGAACTCACCAGGTCAGCTCCATATGAGTGAAACACACACAACGGGACCAGAATCTACAAGTTTTTTCTTTTCAAAGCAGAATGCCCCCCTTTGTGAGGTTCATACCTGCAGTTTCACCAAAAGCTTGATGTGTTAGACATGGCGACTAACAAAACTATGAAGTCCCCCAAACATCACAAAATTAACTTCAACAATGGATGAACTAAGAGGTCCTTTGCTCATGAGACCAAAACACAAATAAATCTTGATTTGATGCCATGTTGAGCATCAGGCACCACCAGTAATCCCAAGAAAATCTTAGCACACGGCATTCGACTATTGAATTTCTATTTTTTTGAGCCGTCTATTGAATTTCTATTAACATGCTCTCCAGGCCCCTTAGCTCCAAAACCAGCCAATCTTATTCTGTCAGCCACCTTCAATCCGCAAAAAGGATTCCATATCACTTACAGCTCACACACACAACAGGCAACCCCAGGGCCTATAAATAGCAGCCTTTGTGACAAGAGAAACCAAACCATCAGAGCTTCTGAAGAGTAAAACCTTCAGCCTATTCTAGACTCCACTACGGAAGCATTAGCACTCCGGTTAGTATCTTACTGAGAGTACTTAGTTCAAAGATGTCTGGGTCACGGAGCTCCTCCCCCAACTCAATCACGGAATGGAGCAAGCAAGAGAACAAGAAGTTTGAGCAGGCGCTCGCCTACTATGGTGAGGACACACCAAACAGGTGGGATAAGGTGTCTAGTGCCTTGGGAGGCAGCAAGTCTGCGGAGGAGGTGTGGTATCACTATCTTGACCTTGTCGACGACGTGAAGAAGATTCAGTCGAGGCAAGTGCCATTCCCCAAGTACAAGGAACAGGGATTCTGGACCTAATCAGGTAAAAGTTCATGACAACTCTGAGCAAAATGAACTACAGATAATATAAGATAAGATGACTTTTTACAAGTTTTCTTTACAAGCATGCTAGTTAGCGATAGCCGGCGTAACATGCCATGTTAATTCTTGGGAAGTGAGGTTTAATGGCATGCAAAGGCACGCCATGTGTATATATCGATACAGTGCGTAGTGATGAAAAGCTGTTAAATTTCCAAATAGACTCAGATGATCAATTGCTATGCATCAGAAGTGCATAACACAAACCATTGGCATTGTCAGTGACTCAGTAGACTTCTTTAAAGGGGTGTCCAGACTCCAGAACTCACCAGGTCAGCTCCATCTGAGTGAAACACACACAATGGGACCAGAATCTACAGGTTTATTCCTTTCGAAGCAGAATGCCCCACCTTTGTGAGGTTCATACCTGCAGTTTCACCAAAAAGCTTAATGTGTTAGACATGGTGACAAACATAATTATGAAGTCCCCCAAACATCACAAAATTAACTTCAACAATCGATGAACTAAGAGGTCCTTTGCTCATGAGACCAAAACACAAATAACTCTTGATTTGATGCCATGTTGAGCATCAGGCACCACCAGTTATCACAAGAAAATCTTAGCACACAGCATTCGACTATTGAATTTCTATTACATGCTCTCCAGTCCCCTTAGCTCCAAAACCAGACAATCTTATTCTGTCAGCCACCTTCAATCCGCAAACAGGATTCCATATCACTTACAGCTCACACACAACAGGCAACCCCAGGGCCTATAAATAGCAGCCCTTGTGACAAGAGAAACCAAACCATCAGAGCTTCTGAAGAGT
>LAPY01004155.1:9985-23083 GCA_000970635.1 Eragrostis tef
CGGCCACGGGCGACCTGCACCTCCTGACTGGAGACCGAGACCCGCCGGACTCCACCCTCACGGACCCCTTGCTGCCGACGGAGGCACCGACCGTAAGGCGGGGATTAGGTCGGAGGGACCTAGACCCAAGATGACGTCGGTGAACCCGCCTCGCTGTCGCCGCCGGGGACCCTAAACTAGACTAGCTAGACCTACAACTACCTAAACCGCCGGATCCGCACCGTCTCCCACGCCCCCCAACGTCCGAACGGACGCCAGAGACGGAGGAGACCGCCGGATCCGACGGCGGAAGTCGACGCCGCTGGAAAGCTTGCTTTTCCGCAGCTCCTGACTGTAGCAGCGAGAAACTCCGGTTGCCTTGGAGACGTGTTTTTCCTATGGAAAAGGGCTGCGCAGTTCTATCGCTTAGGCAGAGAATGCACTAACAGTCAGATCCGAGTCGAGGTCACGGACCTCACACTTAGAGCTAGCTTGGTTGGTGCCCTGGCCTGAGCATCATCTGCCAGGCACCGATCTCAACCGGACGCCTGAGGGCCATACACCAAACAAGCCCTCAGTGCGTTGATCAATGATCTTTGTTTATATCACCTCTTTCTTTTATATTGGGTGTGGGGGTTGCGCAAAAGTCTTCTTTGCCATGTCTTTGAACAAGTACCAAGGGTTTCAGAAGCAACGGGAGACGTCTGAATTTTTCATTAAAGTCACACTTAGGTTTTATCTTAAGTGTTGTTCGAACCCGTCTACTCATGCTGATGCGTGCAACAGACTACCCCACTAAATAAGATTTTACAATGTGTAAAGTTCAGTTTGTAATGCAAAGATTCGCATAAACATTTAATAAAACATTCAGCTCGTAACATGCACCTAACGGTTGCTTTTGGCTTTCATCACCAGTGAGTAACTCCATCACGAAAGAGTAACGTATAACCTGATGATCTTAAATTAAAGAGAGCAAATTAAAAGCTAGGCAAGAAAGGAACTCCATCGAAGCGAATAAATAGTGAAAATAATCCGTGGATTTATGCCCATTTTTTCACTTACCACTATAAGATATAACTGAATATTTGGATATTAAATGGTGGTAAGTCAACTTGTCAAGGATTTGGATTTTTTTTCATTTACTTTTTATTCTACAGCCAACATTCAAGAGTTCATGAACTTTTGCTCTTGGCTTACTTTTGATCTTAAATAGGTTGATGCCATGAATATTTTTTGAAGTGTTTTTCACTCCTATGTGTATTTACATTCACGTGAGTGTCTCACACCTAGATGGCATGTGCATATTACTAGATTATATAAGGTGATATTTTAGTTGACTATGAGAGCACGTGGACATACTTATTTTATATCCCTGATGCTATGCGTGGATTCCTGGGTAAATCTGGTGTGATGTTTGGAACATGCGAATAACTAAATTTGTGAGAAGAATTGATTTTTCCTAATTTTTCTCGCAACACTGAAACTATGGGCCTTAAAGTAGGGTCCTGGTCTAAAAAAGTAACACAATTAAGTTGGCCTTCTATAGGCAATATGGCAATATTAAGTAAATACAATTTGGAAAACTCATATAAATTTGCTAACCAGAAATTAACACCTATATCTCTACCTAGATGGCACTAGAACATACTCTCTTCATCGGAATTTGCACATCAAAAATGCTTCACGTACAACCGATGTTTGCTGCTTGTTCAACCACCAAATGCTTGCGCCTAATTAATGATAACTGCTTCTCGCATGTCTCGGTTGAAAGACCCGAATGTGTGTATAGCAGTGTTCTTTGCACATCCCGGTTTTCTTAACGTGATATATGTAATAAGCTGTAATGAATTTTGGCCGCACGAATGAAGGAAACATAAGATGATGCAATGGGCATCACATCCAAGTATCCAACTGTTGGCCTAGCGATAACGTCGCAGCGGAGCTGTACGGTCATACTTGCAAAATAACTCAACTCCGGGGACCTAAACCGCCTTTTCTTTCAACCGCAAAACGCTCCCTGTGGAGCCCGACAAGCGGGCCCGTGTGCTGCACGCAGGAACCGCCCCACTGCCCCACCCAAGCTCTAAGACCAAACTACCCTCCCGAACCCGGGCAAAGTCCGCCGCGTGCCGCAAGCCCTACTGAACGCCTGCGAAATAAAACCCTACACCCTCACACCCGCGCCCGCCTCCTCCTCCCCCCTCCGCCTCTCCTCGCCGATAGAGAGAGGTCCCCCAGCTTACGGAAAGCTCCGATTCCATACGCCCTCCCCGCCGGTGCGATTCGGCCCGGCTCGGCGCTCGATTTCAATCATGACGACGGACCAGCCGGTGATCAGCTTGCGCCCGGGCGGCGGCGTCGGCCTGCGCGGCCCTCGCCTCTTCCCCACAGCCTTCGCCGCCGCCACCGGCGCTGGAGACTTCCTCCGCCCGCACAGCGGCATCTCCTCCGGCTTCGCCGCCAAGGTGACCGCTCGATCTGGGGCTGGGGCGTGGTGGGGCTAGGGTTTTAGTTGGGCTTTGCGTCTGCGGCGGCTCCGAAGGGAATATATTGGGGATTGTCTTAATTTTTTCTGTGTGGTTCGTAGGTCTAGACATTGGTCATGTTCTGATAATTATAAAGCTAGGAACTTTGTTATCAGTAGTGATGTTGTCAGGATATTAGAGGCTCTGGGAATGCCACATTGGACAGGATACACGCTATTGTCAGAACATTTTAGGCATTTGTACTGAGTACTTAGCTGAGCTTACTTTCTGGTGGGTTGGAACTTGGAAGGCTCCGGTGGCATTTTGATGACTATGAAGCCTAGCACCATGTTGGTGGGGGCATTTCAGTGAATATGTTTAGCATTTTAGCTATTTTTGTTGTCATACTTGATCTGGAATTGCTATCGAGTTTTATTTAACTCCTGTATTGGAACAGAAGTGAGAAATTGTCTTGGATGTTGGGTTATTAGACACAAGAAGATTTTGGTTACTGCTTAGCTGTCATGTTACAACTGCCCTTTTGATGCATCTGCCTACCATAGTTGTTAGTATGTCTTTGCTAGGCTGACTTCTGCACTAATCCATTGCAGCTTGGAGATTCACGTTTCGAGCCTCTTGAGCGGGTTCGCTACACAAGAGATCAAATTCTTGAAATGCGTGAGGTACTTATTTGTTCTTACTCATTTTGCTCGTTCTTATTCGTTATGTAAAAGTAAGTCCTGTATTGAACATTTGGTACATCTTATAAATTTTGCACAATAAGACATTCACTGTATAGCCACTGACATAATTTGGCTCATACGAGAACTAGGAAGTGGAAGCAACTCTGTCTCTTCTCATTTCAAATTCCTCTATTTGTCAGCAATTGCTTTCTTTATTGCCTGTTTTCGTATTCTTCATCAGATCAAAGGGCCAAGCAAACAAAACCTATTATTCAAGAAGATATGCATTACATAGTTATCTACACTTCAGTTTTGATGGTCTATACTGCTCGTAACAGTTTCTGGTGACGGATACAAATTTTAATCTATTGAAAAAAGGAAATGGACTTTTGCCTTTTATGCAGTGGCTCTTTTATATTAGCTACTCCCTGCATTCACAGAAGAGTGAATATCAACTAGGTGTATGGAACTGCTTTGTGTACATATTTTTGTAGCACACGTAGAACAAACAAAATTATAATAGTGTGAACCACTTTATTTTTAACTAAGGATTTTGGACATGCTTAGTTAAAAATGCCATTTTTAACTAACCACTTTAAGAAAACGAGGAACAAATTGGCTCCCTATAAAGGTGTGTGTGGTGTGTTCATGTTTTTCTTTTAATCAACAGTTCTTGTAATATTTATGTATTTTGGTGCCCATGTGTTTTTAGTTTCTCTTCCTGAAATGTGGTATCGGTTCTGATTCACATTCTGGTTAAACGCTGTTGCAGATTGTTGATATAGCTAAGGAAATCATCAAACTTAAGCAAGATATTGATGTAGAACTCCATGTTGAGGATCAAAATTGGGCTCGCAGTGACTCAGATGTGAGAACTCTTCCTTTATTTTTAAGATGGCATCTCATATCATTTGTCCATGTTACTCTAATATGCTTCAGTGTTGCACTGTGTTATTGTTACCGTAAAACGCCTGATACACTGTCCCTTGGATACATTATGTATTATAGGTACAAGCTCAGTCATATAACCGCCATACTGAGACAGACAATCGTGACTGGCGCTCACGTCCACAAAATTCTGTGTCTCTTAGTGAAGAGAAGTCTTGGGATAACATCCGTGAAGCTAAAGAGACACACGCTTCAAGTTGGAAGCAAGAGCAATTAAGCTCCCAGTTTCCTGCTAAATCTCAGGTATCTTGAAATTACAGAGTATCAACATTTGTGGTACCATTAATTTTGATTGACATCTCTTGTTCTGTTTTTGTTTGTCGTCATATGTTTGTTATAAACATTGTGCCAAACTGATGCTCTTAACCACTCAAAGCTTTCATGTATCTGTGTGCATGGAGTTCATAGAAAACGTTATTTGTTTAGTATGTATGCAGTTTGCATATTACAACATGTGGTTGCAATCAGTGATTGATTAGCAACCGCCACACAAATAAAACTTGCGCTCTATTCTGTTACGCTGATGCAATTATTGCATGGTTTGTACCTTATTCATTCAAGTATTTAATATTTGAATGTGTCAGTGTTGAAATGTTTGGATCAATTTTGTCTAGATTTAAACATGTGAATTTTTTTATTTATTCTGACAATGCTTTTGCCTCCCTCACTAGTGTAATCGAATACATTCAAGTTTTATCTTTGGATGCATGAATGGTTTTCTGACATTCTGTTTTTCAGCCGGGCCCCGCCCCTGCTCTTGTCAAGGCTGAAGTACCTTGGTCAATCCAACGAGGAAATCTATCCGACAAAGAGAGAGTTCTGAAAACAGTGAAAGGGTATTATTTCATTTTGTTTTTCTTCTGTTTCTTCGTTAAAATCTTTTGTATGCTATAGCGTTCAGGAATTAACATTCTTGAAAACTTCTGTTTGTTCGTTGCACAGTATTCTGAACAAATTGACGCCAGAGAAGTTTGATCTTCTGAAGGGACAGTTAATAGATGCAGGAATTACTACTGCAGACATTTTGAAGGTTTGTTTATTCGTAGGTCTTATTTTGCCAGCTTACTTTTAGTAGTTCTGTGTGACTTGACATTTGTTCTTATCTATTCAGGATGTTATTACTCTCATATTTGAGAAGGCCGTCTTTGAGCCCACCTTCTGTCCTATGTATGCTCGACTGTGTTTTGACCTCAATGAAAATCTCCCATCATTCCCGCCTGAAGAGCCTGGTGGTAAAGAGATTACCTTTAAACGTGTACTGTTGAACAACTGTCAAGAAGCATTTGAAGGCGCTGGCAATCTACGGGCCGAGGTTGAGAGATTAACTGGTCCAGACCAAGAGATGGAGAGACGGGACAAAGAAAGGCTTGTCAAGCTTCGAACGCTTGGGAATATTCGACTGATCGGTGAGCTGCTGAAGCAAAAAATGGTGCCGGAGAAGATAGTACATCACATTGTCCAGGTACATACGTTTCACTAATTTTCAGCCGGGCAATTTAAGTAAATGGAAAGCCATAAGGCAAAGTTTTGGCAAACTATGCTTAAATGGTGATCTAATGTGATCACCAACATCAGTTGGAATACACCTCTCTAAACTGGCACTCTTTGGCCCCCTTGCGTTTAGTTTTTAACATTCGAAATATATTCTGACTCACTTTCTGCAAATAGGATCTGCTGGGTTCTGACAACAATTCATGCCCTGCCGAGGAAAATGTCGAGGCCATCTGTCAGTTCTTCAACACAATTGGCAAACAGTTGGATGAGAATCCAAAGTCTCGCCGTTTTAATGATGTATACTTCAACCGTGTGAAGGAGCTTGCAATGAATGCCCAGTTGGCTTCCCGTTTGAGGTTCATGGCACGTGATGTCCTTGATCTCCGCTCAAACAACTGGGTGCCTCGACGTGAGGAGGTAACTGTCTCTCAGCTTCATCTTGAAAAATGTACCGTCACTGCTCTGAATGTCAGCCTCACCCAACTCTCAAATCCAGTGGATCTTGTGTGCGATGTAGTGTTGCATTTGTAAAAAGAAAAGAAAAGGATGTGTTGCAAGTTGAGGTCCCATGCTGGTGGGCGACCACACTCTCTCTTTCCCTATACACTAATTGGAATGTGCCATTTGTATGGTCACGAAACATACTATGATTGTTCACTTTGTAGTTAACATACAAATCATGTCTGGTTCTATTTTATACTTTCCGCTGTTCAATAACTCTGTTGTGTTATTATTTTGATCAGATAAAAGCCAAGACAATCAGTGAAATTCATTCAGAGGCAGAGAAGAAACTTGGATTGCGACCGGGGTCGACTGCAAACATCAGAAATGTCCGAACTGGTACTGGCGGGCCACTCTCGCCGGGATCTTTTCCAATGAACGGACCTGGAACTGGTGGGATGATGCCCGGCATGCCTGGAGTCAGAAAGATGCCTGGAATGCCTGGGCTAGATAATGATAACTGGGAAGTTCAACGTTCTAAATCCAGATCTGACCCCAGCCGCAGCCACACACAGCTGGTGAATAAGCCGCAGTCTGTCAATTCGAAACTACTTCCTCAAGGCAGTGGAGCACTAACTAGTGGCAAGACAAGTGCTCTTGTGGGCAGCGGTGGTCCAATATCCCGTCCTTCGAGCTTTTCTACCACTGTCACACCAGCTCCAACTGCTAGAGAATCACTTGTCCCAGAACCATCTGTAGCTCCTGTAGTTGAGAAGCCAACTGCTGCTCCCAAGTCAAACTCTGCAGGGCTTCAGAAGAAAACCATTTCTCTTCTTGAGGAGTATTTCCACATCCGTATTCTGGATGAAGCACAACAGTGCATTGAAGAGCTGAAGAGTCCTGATTATTACCCAGAAGTTGTTAAAGAAGCCATTAATCTTGCTCTTGACAAAGGTGCCAATTCCATCGATCCTCTTGTGAGGCTATTGGAACACCTTCACATCAAGAACATTTTCAAGGCAGCAGACCTGGGAACTGGATGCTTGCTTTATGGGTCTCTTCTGGATGAACTTGCTATCGACCTTCCAAAGGCTCCAGCACATTTTGGTGAAGTCATTGGGCGCCTGATATTGTCACATTGTCTGGGCTTTGGAGTCCTTGAGGATACCCTAAGGAAAATGGAGGATACGTTCTTCCGCTCTGCTGTTTTCAAAGCTGCAACCAAGACTATTGAAGCAGATCCGTCGGATCAGGCGATCTTGAGCTCGCACGCTGCTGAAATCGATGCTTGCAACAATCTGTTGTCCTAGTAACAAGTGGCCTAACTAGGAAAGTGGCACTCATAGTTTATTTGCAATTTATTACAGTTAACCGTTTCTCAGATTTTGACCTTACACTACGCTGGTGAAGTAAGGTAACTGCTCTGTAAGCTGTATAATTTTGCTCAGAGGCTAGACAAGTACGCATTATTATTTGGATTTGGACAGTGATGGAGAAAGAAAAGAAAGTAGAAAAATCACATTTTTTGCTCTCTTGTAACGGCAGCTTATTTTTTTGTAATCATGAGATCAGCGATGTTTTAACGTAGTTTTTTATTGTCATAGTTTTGTAACTGGTTTTTTCTAAGTACATGTGCATTCCACAAAATTTTTACGCATGTATTATGTTTTCGCCAGCATACTTTTGGATGAAGTCATGCACATACTACTATTTTCAACACGTTACGTGTCTCAACCAAAAGTATGTACATATCAGGTCGTTTCCTGTCCAAGTCAACCATCTTCCGATGTTTGATGGTCCTCCTGGCAAGAGGGCTGGGCAAAGAGGTTTCGATTATGCAAAAATAATCTAAAGTACCTTTTCTTCTCAAAGGACGAAGTTTATTTTTCTCTTTTCTTCTCAAAGAAGGAAGTTTATTTTACTCTTGAAAAAAAATCCAAATTTGTCTGTACGAGTCATTGAAGTAAAATATGGGCTCGGCTTAAACAAATTGGAATCGATGCAATGTTACCCCTATTGAAAATTATTCTTTTTTGCATTTTATTTAAAGTGGTTTTGCCTATGTGGCATTAAATGTGGATAGTGAAACGTCACTAATCATGTGTGCGAGAGAAGTCAAACATGCAACAATGCTTCAAGCTGTTATTGTAAGGGAGATGATAGAGATGATTCATGTGCGCGGGAAGAGAAGGGAGGTGGGAGAGAGAGAGAGAGATGTGACAACGCCATGTCATTATCCAAGCGTATCATCATGTAGGTAAAATTAAATCACCACGGAAATCGCTCAAAAGGGTTATTTAGATAGTTTTATGTTGAGCTTTCCGATTTTGTAGCGAGTCGGAAATTCAATAGGTGCGAAGGTCATGTAGACTTATTCCATTTTTTAATAAATTTTAATAAATGGAAATGATATTCTTGCCGTCGAATATAGATGTAACAGTCATTAAACCATAGATACTAGCTAGTTTACGTCCGTATAGCCCCTGAAGCGAAGGTTGAGCAGCAGCTAAAAGAATGAAAAAGCTTGACCTTCGCTGCACTCTTGTTCATATTTTCTTTGCTATAGCCCTTAGCGGGACAGCCATGGACATAACTAACCCAAACTGTTCTGTCATGTCTATACCATTTCCCCCGTTATCTTCAGCCAGCAACGTCCACTGAAAACCGTGCGCCATCGAGCCAATCATCAGAGGGACCAATTTAGCCGCGAGAGGCAGGCCAGGGCATATGCGCCTTCCGGCGCTAAATGGAACAAATTCAAAGTCCGTGCCAAAGAAGTTGATCTCGTTCTGCAGGAACCTCTCGGGCATGAATTTCTCGGGCTCATCCCAAACCTCGGGGTCCCTACCGATCCCCCATATGTTCACAAACATTGTTGTTCCCTCAGGAATGCTGTAGCCTTGTACCTCGACAGCAGCCTCGGCTAGACCTGTCGCGAAGGGCACCGCGGGATGGAGTCGTAGCGTTTCGTTTACTACGGCTTTAAGGTACGGGAGTTGGTCGAGGTCAGCCTCCTCCAAGTGCCGTTCCGTGCCAACAACACTTGCAATCTCTTCTTGTAGTTTTTTCATGGTTTCTGGGTTCTGCAGCAGCTCCGCCATCGCCCATTCTGTGGCAGCCGAGAGTGACGCACTGGCCAGGATTAATTCCTTCATAAACATGGCACAACCGTACAAGTGAGATTTCGAATCAACATTAATATGTTTCATGAAAATTGTGTACGCGAGCAAGGTGGTCACCATGAGCAACGCTCTCATGACGTCCTGGTTCATCACCCAGCCGTCCTCCTGCGCCTCGCCCTCCATGTCAAGCATCAGATCCAAGAGGTCACTATTCTCGCACGCCTGCTCGCCGGCCGCCCGGATTTGCCTCCTCCGCTCGATCTGCCTGTCCATGAGTCCGTACAGCCACGCGACAAGACGCCCGGCTCTGCGCCGCACGCCCTGCAGGTCGGCCGCCGCGAGCGCCGGGTAGAGGTCGGACACGTTGGGCGCGCCGGACAGCACCGACGCCTCCACCGCCACGTCCGTCAGCTCGTCCACGAGATCGGGCTCCAGGTCCTCGGAGAACATGGCCTGGCACAGCACGCCCACCACTGCGGCGAACGCCGCGCGCGCCACCTCGACCGGCGCGCCTTGGCCGTCGTGGCCGGACACGCGGCGCGCCAGCCCCCGCGCCCTCTCCTCGCGACCCCCGCTGCCGCGAGCCTCCTGAGCGCGGCCCACTTCCCCCGCGGCGGGAGCGCGATCACGGAGTGCGCGTCGTGGCCCATGACGCGCCACGCGTCCAGGCCCCGGCGCGCGGCCAGGCTGGCGCTCCGCCGCTGCAGCACCTCGCGGGCGGACGCCGGGGAGGTGGCCACCACGGCGAGGACGGCGCCGAGGCGGACGGACATTGCGGGGCGTCCTTGTCGATGTCGAGAAGGTTGCCGACGACCGGGAGCGGCCGGGGCCCCGGCGGGAGGCGCCTTCGCGGGTCGGCGAGGGGTTGTAGCGCGTGGTGCAGGAGTGCCACCGCGGGGAGTGATGCCGCGCAGAGGGCGAAGAGTTCCATTTCGCGATTTAGCACTCGAGTCAGGCAGGCTTAACTCGTTGGTTTATGGAGCGACCAGTCCTATTTATACGGTCTCAGACGCTCGCTAGTACGCTTTGCTGCGTCGCATCCACTAGCTAGCGACCGGGCCTAACCATATTTAGAAAACAAACCTTTTTCCGACATGGACATATAGAGGTGGTGGCGTACTCACACAAGCAAGGTAGTACAAACATGAGTGGTGCGTAAAGAAATAGAATTACCACACGAAACTTTCTCTTGGAAACATCTGAGTGGACAATGCGTAGGGGTAAGTCCAACCGGCACGTGTCGTTCGGTCACTCTCAGTATGTAAGAGCAGCTCCATGGTAGTATTTACGTTTTTCCACTTTTGGATACACTACTTCCACATTGTAAATATTGATAGTGTTCATGAAAATTCATTGTTCAGGAGACGAAGAAAAAGAAATAAAGAATTTACCTGATGCCAATGGGCCGTAGCCATAAGCGGTCCACACTGATGGGCCTGATGGGCTTTTCGACGTAGTACCGGACTACCGGTATTAGGCCGCAAGTTGCATAGCAAAGTCCCACCCGCACCGCACTAGCACGACCGACCAGGATTCTCCGTCGATAAACTCCGCAAAACCGAGGTCCTCACTGCGAACGGCCGGAGAAGAGGAACCACAGCCGCCCGCCGAACTCTGCTGGTTCCGCCGAGGAGAGCAGGCAGCCAGCCAGCCAGCTGCCCCTCTTCTGCCGACCCTTCGATTGGAGGATCGCTGATCAAGCCCAGCTTAGGGTTGTTTTCATTCGATGGTAAGGAACCCTAACTTTTGCCTGGATGCAATTTGTTCTGGGAGTTAGATCCCTTATCCGCTCTGCGAGCTATGGAATCGAAGTTTGGCAATAAGTACGAAGGATTTGGTGTTCAACTGAACAAGATTTCCCAACGCTAAGTCCGCCCCTGGTTTGTAGGGTGCCCTGCGGCCGGATCGTTAGCTGCCGTGCTCTTGTCTTTTTTCACTAGTTATGTTTGTAGGGTGTTCTGCTGTATTATGTTATTCCTTTTTTCGACTTGGTTGCGAGTGGGTTGTCAATGTAGCTATCAAGTACAGGATGTTTTTAGATGTGCGAATGCTTAGATGGTTTCGCTTGTATGCTATTGTAATTCAGCTAATAAACTTTGTTGGTCGAATCGGTTTTCATTTTGAAACATGAACTAAGCTGGCTAGAACTTGTGATGCATGAGACTGATTTTTTCTAGCTATATGGTTTTCTCTTTTCCTTTAAACTTTTAGCCTTTTTCATGTGACTTCCAAGATTTGAGCGAAGGTTCTATAATGCTGAAATGCTGAAGCTTGTATCTTGGAGCACCTCTGTAGCAAGTGGCGTTGAGAAAGCTGTCTCACTAATTGAGCAATGTGTGATCTGGATGAGTCTGCTGTCACAGTGTCTCAACAATCTTAAATCCTCACATGCTCAGTGTGTCATGACCCTTTGCCATACCGTCGGTTCACATTTTGGGTTCGCCACTTGCTGATATGCTTCATTGATGGCAAATGGATACCATTAGGTTTCTGATAATGTGTTGGCATGTATTGTTGTGAATTTTCGCGGCCTTTTCTTTTTGAAATGTTTGGTGGGATCTGTATACCAAGCAAATCCTTGTCTGCATCTGCAATTTTCAGCTGTTTTTTCAATCCGTTTTTCAAGACGGGTTTTCTATGACTATACGGAGAAGGATGTTTGTGTTATCATTATTTGTTCTGAAACTCTGTTAGTTAACTTTTACTGACCCCACAAAATTTAATTGTTTGCGTGCTCATATGTACTACCACATTTCCCACTTGGATGTGCACAAAAGTGTAGGTCTCGGCTATTAGGGTATTTAGGAAAATTTGAGCAGGGTCCATGGAATATCAGATAGGAGACAGGCTCATCTTTGTTTTAACTGTTTGTGTCAACCCTCATTTGGTTCTAGATATTTTACATATGAAGAAAAAAAGTATTGTTCAGGTGCCTCCTTGAAAATTAGAATAGCGCTATTATGCAACACGGAACTATTTTTGCCTTTTAAACAGAACAAATAGCGCTAACAACTGGCTTTTATGAGTTATAACTATCATGCATTTTATGCCGGATCAATCTTGTAAGAACAGCGCACACCACAGTTTTTCCCTTAAAAAATGATGCAGTAGCCTACCCAAGAAGCGTATATGTTGTTTAACATGAAGTTTTACTCCCTTTCAAATAGAAAAAGAAACTTCATCATCCAAACGTATGAGAACACTGTTGATATTGCACTATGGGTTTGCTTTATTCCCAGAGTATTGGTGTCTTTTAGATCAAAAGCTTTTGATCCTGCCTGGCAGTGACTAGGCTGAGGGTATCATTGTGTTTGCAAATAAGGGAATGGTACCAGAAAATGAATAAGTTATAGCAGATCTTCTCTTTTAGTTAAATGTTAGTTTCCTTTTTTAAGAATACAACAATTGCATTGGACCTGATATGAGAAATAGTTCACAATAGCATCAAAAATCAGTGCCTATTGTTTTGCTCTGTACTGCCTTGAACAAATATTGCATTCATGCAGTGATACTTCCATTAACGGAATCTGATTGATTGCATCTTGCAGGCTGGGAGGCACACCATTATTCTGATGCAACCATCACAAAATAGGGCTTCCCGAACATTTATGGATTATAATTCAATTAACCATGCATTGGATGGTATGTATAGTTTAAAAAGAGCTGGCTGCTGCAAAGTTATAATTGAGGCTCATAGCTGACATTATTGATATCACCCTGATCATTTCAGTGTTACCCTGCAGCTTTAAGAAATTGTTTTCCTGTTTTGCACCTCCAGGATCATTTATTGAGCTTTCCTCATGCATTTGACACATTATAATGGCCAAGTTAAGAAAAAAGGTTTAACGCTAAATTATCCACAAATCATTCGCTGCTTTACAGTTTGCATCAACATTCATGGATCAGAATCTAGTACTCTAGAGCTTTGACTGGCTGGGTAGATTTCGGAAAGAAATCAAAAGGTCC
>LAPY01004157.1:13970-31446 GCA_000970635.1 Eragrostis tef
GAGGCAGCGGCAGCCCTAACCCTAGGGGCTGCCACACTCTTTGTGTGCTTGGCCAGCTGGTCCTGGCCCATAACATACACAGTTATGGACCACTGTAGGGGCTAGAGATAGTCAACGATCTGTGATAGAAACCTCAGGGACGATCGTTTTTATTATGTTTTAGTAAAGTCAGTTTTCTTATTTTGTGTTGGGAAGTTCCTCACACTTGTCCCATGTGAGGAGGTGATGTGTTGGGACTTTTTCCACTCTTAATAGATTGATACACATCTCTTCTGCGTATTTGAGAATGAAAAAATGGACCACTGTACAATACAAACATCTGCCGGGAGGTTTCAGCAAAGAGCACTGGTACTGTGTGGTGCTCAGGAAACAGCACCGGTTTTGAGCCTCATCACGAAACAGCACCGAGAGCAGCGCAACAATCCATAGAACCGCACGCCTCCCTGTTTCTCACCTATTCTATTTTTCCTTTCCTCCTATTGATGACTTGCCGTCATCTTTCTTTTCTCGTTCCCAGACGCAGCAATCTAACTTGTTTTTCCTGCTGATACCAAGTATTGCCCGAAGGATGATATCTTTGTCATGCTCCTGGGCCATATACTAGCACTATAACAGTCAAGCGCCTCCTTGTGCTATCCCAGGAAGGGGCCGCTACATTGATGGCTTGGTATTGCAAAATCCTTGGATTTGTGTGATAAATGCAACTTAGTAGCCCATTCTTGACATTTGAATGGCAATTTTTGTTGTAAATATGTGATGGCAAGCGTGATATACATATGCATGCCATTAGATAAAATTGAACTTGCAACAGTCTATTTGTATTGCATGTATGACGAGTGAAGATAATACGTAGTTAACAATGCTTAATTAGTCTGAAATTTAATCTTTTATTTTTTTCTTTAATTATTCACCTGTTTTGTCACAACTGAAGGCCAAACCAGTTCTGTTTTGTGAAGGTTAAGGTCAAACCAGTGCTGTTCTATGAACCCAGTGAAAACGGATGCTGTTTCCTGAGCACAGCTCCAAATGAGTGCTGTTTTCTGAATTCTCCCAACATCTGTCGCGGGAAAGTAGTTACTAAACAACCTCCATTATGTCGGTTGATGATGCCATGACAAACTTTTAGTTTATTTGTAGATGCAAAAAGTTTTACTACATCACCAGTTAAAAAATGGTGGGAGTTCAACTAATACAAAGTCAAATTTAACAATCATAATCTGCTGCATGTAACTAGTTGTACTGAAAATGTGAGTAATACCTGAAATGATAATTGTATGCTATCTTTTACAATGGGCGGGTTGCATGCAAGCTGAGCGACATAGGTTCAAAAGAGTACTTCATGTCTGCAAGGGTGCTGAAGTGAAGAAAAAATCCCAATTTTGTGAATCACACTAGTTTGTATTTTGAAAAGTTTAATGTTTGCAAGAAATAAATCAATTTTTTATCCAGGAATAAATGTGGAGGAAAATGAAGAAATAGCGACTTTAAGGGGGAGCCATCTATCAATTCGAGATGGTAGTGGAGACAAACAAACAAATGGTGAGATAAAGGGGGAGCCATCTATCAGAGAAAGATTGTTGCAGGGATCAAGTTGGGATATGCTTATGATATTTAATCCAGTAAAATGATTTAGGAAGCAGATTGGTATCTCATAAAAAACAGATTGGTGTTACAAGGACTCATGGCGTTACCGAAGCATTTTATTACTTCCCAAAATAAGATCTGGAATTCAAATTATGTTTGGTTTATTTATTATATTTTACCATAATAACTGGTATTGCAATAATATCACAAGAAAATTATGAATCACTGGCTTAGAGGATAACTTGGCACTTAGCTGCTTAAATACACGTTCCCCAGAAAAAAAACATTTGAACACATAATTTATTTTTGTTCCAAAGTTTCAGAAAACTTAACTAAAAATAATGTACAATGTATGGATATATCAAAGAGGATGCCAATTTCAACCTAAAAAATGTTGTGAAAGTCTATAATGTGTGAGAATTAAACAAATACAATGACAGGAAACATTTATTCACCATTACCATGGACAGTGGACATCCGATTTATTCGTACTACTAGTACACAATGCATGCCCGAGTGTGACAATGATTGATATCTGATGCACCAGATGGATTCATAGTACAAGGAAAATACCACTATACATAGTAGCTAGATAGCTTACTGGAAGACAAAACAACAAGAGGACACCTTATGAATAAGTCGCAAACTGGATACTTAATAATTTCCCTCATTGATAGTTTAGGTTATAGCTGCGGACATTCCAGATGTTTGATCCTTCATCATGGTTTGTTCTGATTGTTACGAATGATTCTTCGGTACTGATCAACAGAGATCTCGTGGTGGGAATCTGTGGTAGTGGCAGTCATCGGGGTATATGCTGGCACTGCACCTGCTGCTTCAGTCTTTGTGCTTTCAGCATTGCTATTCTCGGGTCCTGCATTAATAGTGCCTGCTGCTTGTTCAGATAATAAACTGCTAAGTGATGGATTCCCTCCAGTGGCAACAAGCTTCCGTTCTTCTTTCAGCCCTTTGCGAGAAAGATCCCCATTGTATATGTATGATCCACACTCCACAACATTGCAGGACAACAGAACCACCACGCCAATAGCTAAGAGAATGGTTCGTGCCTTCACCATTTCTTCACTGTATTACGTAAATTTCAGAAGAACTATCAAAACGAATACAGTTCAAGTCAGCGTAAGAAGTACTATAGGATCAATTTTCTGACCAAGTATGCAGAAAGGAAGGTGTGCTTCAAAAAATGTTATAGAATAATTCTCCACAGATAGAACAAGGGAATGAGGTCATCAAGAATTTTCAAGTTATAATCAGTTATCATTACATGGCAAGCCCAGCATATATATTATAACAAACATGTGTGTGCAGACGATGGGACAATGTAATTTTAGTACCCCCTCCATTTCATGATTCTTGTCGTTCTAGTAGCTTTTAATATTCTCCCTTCCCTTCATCAAAATAAAAGCATATCACATCAAACCTTATACCCTCTCCCTCTCTTCTACAGTTAATGAGAGAAACAAAGTGATTATTTTGCCACAACTCCATGTTTTGTTTTTGATAATCCGCAACCCCATGCTTTCTATGAGATTTGCTAGAATGTCAATTAAATTAGAATGGAGGGAATGCACACTATAAATTCTCCGATTAAATTGAGTGATTTGTTAGTTTATCTACCAGTACAAGTATTGTGAACTATCTTTTCTGTTTAACAAAGGGCCCTGATCACTCAATAATGCTGAATATTAGATCATTCTCCATCATTTTTTCCTTTGGTAACAAGCTATTATTAACATGGACTCATATACAAAGATAGGAAGCTATGAAATAGCTAACGTACAGAGACCTGTATATTCAAATTGACAAAGATAGGAAGCTATGTAACAGCAAACTGATCTACCTAGCAGTGACGGTGAAATAGCTACAAATTCAGACAAGTTCTGCTTCTTTGTCTTTCACATGGTTTTATTTGTAACTGAATGAAAATCTGGTAAATGGGTGTCATAAGACCAGATATATACATATAAATTTAAAGTCCAACCGAGAAGCAATTCACATAAATTATCAAAAAATTGTTATCTTTCTAAGACTGAGGCAGCTTTTATGGATGAAATTTATCACAATAGTATCAAGAAAAGGGAGAAGAATGCAAGCACTTACACGCTAAAAGTAAGTTGAGCTCCTTGGAAGTACTGATATATATGTGTTATATAGTGGTACAGATATATATAGGAGAATGACTGAGTAGCTATATCTGTGGGTACATTCTTGAGCTAGGGTGGTGCGTTTATGCACGCGCACTTTTCTGCGGATAAGAGTTGCACCCCTCGAGTATTTTTTCACATCGTGCACACAAATAAAGCGAAAGGTATAATTATGTCACCAATAAGATGAAAATGACCGGAGGGCACGGGTACCAAGCATGCACTCTGGATATCTAGAACTTTGTGGAATTTTCTCTTGTTCAGATCTTGTGTTTGTGCATGATATGTTGTAATAGTTAAATAATTTGCTAAACATATGTCACCAAAAGAAAGATCCACTAAATAAGTGATCATGGTTTCCCAACAAAGCCTAACATCCTAGTGATAGATCAGCCCTAGATTGTACCTTTTTGTGAGTAACCATATCATCGCACATCTATAATCACAACTCTATTTTCATCCCAAATACTAAAAAAAGAAACCTATTTCATCTAGAACTTTCCTATGTTCAAGTGAATATTCCGTTTGTTAAATACCATCTATATATATGTGTATGCTTTCAAATATCTATCTTGGTGGCATAATCCATGAATTACTATATTATGTATTGTTAGACGAGCTTTTGTTTCAAGACATTGAAACTTAATTAGTAGGGATACACCCTGAAATTTGTGATTGATACATTTCAAATGTAGATAGTAATACAGATGGGTCAGCTTGTCTTGGAATATATGTAATTGAGTTGAGAATCTAGAAGTGTTAGTTAATACACAAAATGATATTATTATTCATTGCAGAAAATGATTCCAAGAAGTTTTGGTAGTCTCACAGTGGCAAGAAACAAATAATGAAGATGCTAGACTATTATCCCCTATAGTTCAGCACAAAGAAACATGAAAACACGTACAAAGCTTCCAGATTTATGTCTTTCAAAGAACATGCGGTGTTTCATGCGCATGCTTTCATCATTTGCAGCAGCAAGACTGTCCGTCTGTCCCCTATCCACGGAGCTAAAAATAGGCTGAATCCTAGCAGAAGCAGCAGATAGAATAGAGGCTTATTCTTCAGACAACAGGCCTAGGTTACAGCGACAAATGGAATAATCAGGTTTCCACTTTCCGAATTTCTCAAGTTTTCAATTGTACGCAGGTTGTTCCAAGCCTCCAGATAAGCACAACATTCCTACCAGCGAGCTGGCTAGAAATGGTCCTAGCTAAACGGTGTAAGACAAATTTATCACTATTGCCAACAACATTTATTTCCATGTAAAAAAACATTTATTTCCTTTCTGCAACAAAACTTACTCTGAACTTCATCATTTGTACCTGAACTTCAACATATTTATTTGGAGTATTTCGACAAATAATTTTTTATTAAAAATATTTTTCATTAAAGCATACATTCGTTTATTATTCTGTTCAAAAATTTAGGTGACTTGTTAATCTGAGAAAGCTGTTTGCATATATATGTAAATTTATTTCAATGATTCCATCTAAATTTGTAGCTGCTAAAGCTGTAGGCATGAGCTTTCACTAGTACCAAGAAACCATGATTGTTTTCATATACCTATCTATTGCTATGCTGCTGGACCTAGGTTCAAAAGAATTATTCTTTTAAAGAAATATTCCTCCTGAACAAAGATTAGCCTCTGTATCTGCTTCATTAAAATATGAGATCATGATTTGCTTAGGCGGCATTGCGGTGGATCAAGTAGTAGCAGGCAATGCCTTTTTCCTCTTTTAATCTTCATATTATATATAAGATCACGCAGCCTCCAGATCATAACTCTATGCTGCTGGAGCTAGGTTAAAAAGAATTATTATTTTTAAGAAATATTCCTCCTGAACAAAGATCAGCCTCTGCAATTTCTTTATTGATTATGAAATCTTGATTTGCTTAGACATTCCTATAGTAAACTATGCCTTTAGCTCTGCGGCTTCCAGAACCATAACTGAAGCTTAGAGTACGTTGATCATGAGGTGCATACTTTGATCTGCTTTTCTGCATCGCCACTTCATGTTTTGTACTTATGCATGGCATCTAGACATGCGTGACCTCTCATTTCGGACATTAAGAAATAAAGACAATTCGAATTTACAATTGTATTTTGTCAATGTAAGATTTTCATGCCAAGAGTAACGTTTGGTTCAATAATGAAATAATATTTGTAACACAAATCAAAACTTTAATGTACATTTGTACATTCACATTCTATTTGAAGAAATATTCTCAAAAAAAATTTCTACTTGAAGAAATGAATTCTACTCATAAAATTACAGTTTAGTATGACAGCGTAATATTATTGCAACAATACACTATTAATAAGTAGATAAAATAGGACACAACACATCGACGTAGTGTAACTATCCTTCAGTTTATCCTGATGATACCTCCTCCTCAATTTGTTACCTTGTCCGATATGATCCGACAATAAATAAAATATCTAGCAAATGAAGTTTGCTAGGAATTGATGGGAGCTGTAATTATAATGTTTAGTAGCAGTGTATTTATCTGAGATACTAGGTTGGTCATATACAATTATTACAAATACATTACAATTGTGTCTGATATAGCTTTCAAGAATACATCTTATGATGTATCCTATGGATCCCTACAAGCCGCTCAGAGCAAAACAATGACTCTCCCAATAACTCACTCTTATTTTATTGAAATGCATGTTCCTATTTTATCTATTTTGTATAGTTTATTGTTCAAGAAAACGCATTATGTGTGTGCTGAGAATTTAAATATGAAACTATGGTAAGAACACTAATTTGTTCCGCACTGAAAGATTATCATATATAATATTGACAAGAGTAAGCAAGACAAATATTTTTTTCTAAGAATGTGTGCTATTAGATGAAATTATTTTCACTGATAAAGATCCGATGTAGTGGATCCAGATCAGGCGCATTATCGGCTGATACGAATCATAATTGTCAACCGATAGGAACCATGTTATAGCGCACATCACATAGCGTTTGATACGTCTACCGCACTACGAAGAGACCAATAATATTTTTGTCTCCAATAGAACCAGAAATGATTGAGTGATACATTTACCAAACACGCTTTGTCCTCAGAGGAATAAAAGAGACATATCATGCTCATCCGGTTTATTGCACATTGAATCATGGCAACACTATAGGATAAGAACAAAGACAAGTGGCTTATATCTGGTGACACCAAACGTTGAGATGTAGGGTTTTCGTGTTTTAAGCATTTCGTGCAGAAACATCTCGTAGAGCAGACCCATTTTATGTCGCTATGTTTCTTTGGCATAGGGACTTATTTCATATAAAGTCAAAGTTTCTGTCGTTAAGAAAATATAAGATTATCTAGCGAGACATACATAATAGAACATTTACCGATCAACCTTGTCTTGAATTCCTCCGAATTTTCCAAATCTGAAGGATTTCATTGATTATTTTTTACCGTACATTTTCGTTCGATAACATCTAATCCAAAGAATTCAACATTCCAAATACCCACAGTATGTGGTTGCAACTATATACTATTATTATTTTGATCAGAATTAGAAAGTTATTGTTATCAATTGATTTTCCCGCAATAATTAAATGATTTACACATGTACCATCTAATATAAATATTCAAAACTTCAGTTTGTTACACATTCAACATAGCTCGGATGTCATCATGTATATTCAGTTCACGGCAAATTAAATTCCTCGTTCAATGTTGTGTGTGGTCCCTGATCCAGTACAAAACCAATGGTTTGGAGAAACAAAGAAAGGAAAACCAATAAGAGAGTAGTGTAGCTGCCTCCCTTTTCTGGTGCACGGCGCAGCTTTACATACACGTAGATAAAGGAACGCAATAAATAGTAGATTAGGGCAGCAGATGTTTGCAATACATTGAGTTCAGAAAGTTTAATGCCAAGCAACGCATGTGATACTTGTTCAAGTATCATTGCTATTTTTTTGTATGTAAAATTGCAATACGAAAACTTTGAGCTGATTAGTTTGTGACAAGCTCAGAGATTCACTGACAGTGGCTGAGAAAGTTTATAAAGCCTTCTGCTCTTGATTTCTTCCAATGAACTCCCAGGCATGATTGGTGGTTTTGCCAGATGTGGCTGTGTGGACAGAGAATAATTTGATAAAAAGTTGAGCTATTTCAGTTTTTGTCCTGTTAAGATGATATCTTTCACAATAAAAGGATTGTGATATATAGAGCAATACAACATCGAAGGTTGCGAGAGATTGTTTCAGCATGCGGGGACTTATTTGTTCCTTGACATCTGTAGATTAATCTACCACTACACTGGTTGGTGTACATACACACAATACATTAATATTTATATTCATTCAGAAACATGCATACACATTCAAGAAGCACTAGAGCTTATTTAGTCTACTACACATGAGAGGGCCGTAGAAGAACTTGATATATATAGACTAACTTCATATTATCCAATAGACGGCATGCAATATGTACATATACTTTAGATCTTCTTAGAGATCACATAAATTAAAACCAGAACTAGCTGTAATCATGCAGGAGTCACGGATGACGGCCAAACTGGCTCATGAAATTTCTGTACTCCTTGGCAGACATGGTGTGGTCTGAATCGCTGAAGACACCTGATGAATCGGTACTAGTTGCTCCTGCTATCAGCTTCCGTCCTAGACTCTCACCTTTTGCAAAGTTGCTTCCTTCATTTCTTACATAAGAACTAGCAAGAGAGGTGGTTTCTTCAGTCTTTATCCATGAGAACGTGCTTGCTCAAAGTACCCAAATGCACACACCATGGCCACCCAAATGAACACCACCACCATTGAGGACTTCATCTGCATATATTATGGATGCATGTACTTATGATGATAATTTCTGATCAAAATAAATGGAAATTATTATGGACCAAATTGAATGAACCGATTGGATCTCATCAAAGGAAGCTTACTCTTTTTGCGGGTAAAAGGGAGCTTACCTTAGCTATCTTCATTACATGAAGGATTGTATCGATGATAACCAAGACAAGGTGGGCTATATATAGGCATATTGTTAGGGGTGTACATATCTGGATGGGGACACCAGGTACTATGCAATGTGGGAAAGGTTGGTAGCCATTTCATGGCTGATTGCCATTTCATATGATATTTTGGATGTGAATATAATCTAACTGTTATCCTTTTCATGTAGATATGGTCCCTGCATTACGATGGTCTCTAGCACATACATAATTACCTTCCATGCATTACTGAAACTAGGATTTTGGATCTTTTGTGTTAGTGTTTCATTTATTTTATCTAAGTACTTTTTTGATTGACTTAGAAAAATAATATTGGAAAGCAAGAAAATCTGTGATATCTATGGAGTACATAATGTAAACCTAAACGAAACCACAGTTCTGCAGGCTCTGACTTTCTGCTACATCATTACCTATCTACTGAGTTACGTTATGGGCATGCAAACAGTAGGTTGAAGGCACGACAACATGATTGAACTGGCATTCATGAAACATGTTCAATGAAACAAAAAAAAAAACAATGTGTAAGCTTTGTTACTCTATCAAACTGACAACTCGTCAGTGTTTGTCATTTATAAGTTTTTTTGGGCCACGGAGACAATTGGAATCCTTGCTTTTATACGCAGGTAAAGTGTCCCATGTGCCAGCAGACACATTTTAAGCTATCATCTTTGCTTTTTAAGTTATATGCAACAAACATCTTTAGTTCAGGTATCGTGGCCATTCCTGCTAACTAGAAGTTGATACTCGATAAACTTGATTCAAAATTGTCATCTCACCAATCATGCTGTGCGTACAACATTTCATACACAAATGTATAATCCTCATTGACGTTCCAAGGAATTATCTTGAGTTTTCAATACATCATTCATGCATACCATACAGAACGGCTCCATTTTATTCCTAAAAAAAGGCTCCATTCTGATAACCTTTAATTTTTGGTAGAAACTAAAACGATTCTTATTTTGTGCATGGATTGCTGAAAATATTGTGAACTTACATCTCTAACATATAAAGTTAATTGTTAGTTCATTTGACGGGTCTTGGTTCTCTAAATAGAGCTTCAGCTTTATAAAGTGATCCGTTCCCACAGATTCCGCTGAAAAAAGTTGCTGAAAAAACCGCAGAGCTGCTCTTGCCTCTTTTTTTTTTTTTGGCATCATTAACCCTATAACAGACAGGCTGACTGCACCATTCATTGTCGGTTATCTGACAGACTTTGCATCCGCTCCGTGACCTATGATTGAGCTGGTCTACGTAGACAACAGCAGGCCACTGAACATCATACTCGTTTTCCGAAGGGAATGGGGGGAGCACGTACGCGTGGTATGCTCAAAGTACATGTCTACTAACGAGCAGGGCAGCGAAGGGTTTCTGTCCTTAACTGATGCAATACTGCTTAGAGCAGGTTCATTGCATTGTCGATGCCACAAGCCACATCAGGAAACTCCTACGTGGAGGAGGGAGAAAAGGCCTCTGACACAAAGCTTGTCGCTCCTCGCGGCGACGGTCACGTCGTCCGCTTGTGGGGCCGCCATGAGATGAGCCACGGCATGGTCAGGGCTGAGCAGTAGGTGGATGGGGACAAGGTGGGACCCAAGGGAAGGCACTCGATCATCGTTGTGTTGGGCAGCATTAGCGCGTGGCTCGGCGCGACGTGACCTGGATCGGCGCGCATTGAGCTTGCTCTTATGACATGCGTAAGAAATGGCCAGAGCTGCGTCAGCACACCGGCCATTGTCTGTGTGCACACTGCAAACAGAAAAGAGAGAATATTCTCCCGTTTTTTCCACACCCCCTTGCTTTCTCTCCCCATTTTTTCTAGGAGTTCGAGATGATGAGTGTATTACTGACCTGACCTGCAATCACGGGAGCACTACATTCCAGAGCTATCTTGTTATTGCACATTTTAAATAAATTGACTCAGTTTCTTTGTCCATATTAATCCCAATAGGATAAATTGACGCTAGAATAAAATCCAATAACCAGGAGGGAGAAGAGAAATAAGCTAATGCGCGTAGCCAGCTTGGCTCAGGCGACTAGCTGCTCTGTCTTGCAGCTAGGCAACCAAGGCAAGATCGTTTTTCTGGTTCACCTCGCTGCGGGCTGTGGCTCTTGGGCCCGGCCCAGCAGGGTTCGGTGGGTGATTCTTCTTGTCGGACCCTTGAACTCATTTTTTTTTAAAATAAGCTAATGCCCCCTAATATGTGGCCTATGCACTCTTCGACAGAACAAGCATGCGTCTGCCATGCGCAATAATTCTTGTGAGACATACGCATTTCATGCATGGGCCCTACTCATGAGTCATGACCCTGACATATGAATATTCAAATCCATCCTAACTTTATCGGTAAATTCATCATGCAAATAACGTTTTGTCTGAATAGGAACAGCTGGATGTCATAGACCATGTATTCAAAACCGTGAATCCGTGATGTTCACTTGGTTTAACCAATAGCTACATCCATCGTCCGTCGACCATCGACATGTCCTACGATGTTCAAATTTCTTTTAGGCTCATTAGAAATAGGGAAAAAGTAAATATGATTCCATACTCAAGATAAGGTTCATCAATATAGTATATGACATGTGAGGGTCATGAGTAGGGCCCATCATGCACGGCGAAATTGGGCCTATTAATGATTGACAAGACGCAATTGTGATCAGTCCTGGGACTCGGGCCACGAGTCCGTCGTGCTTCGTGACGTTTCGTGTTGTGCCGTGACGGCCTGTCGGGCTGCTTCGTGTCGTGCCGTTCGGCCCGACATAGCGAAAATGCGGCTCGGGCACGGCACGGGGCATGGCGGGCCGTCGTCAGGCAGTGCCAACCACAGGCACGCTCTCCCCATTTTTTCTAGGAGTTCGAGATGATGAGTGTATTACTGACCTGACCTGCAATCACGGGAGCACTACATTCCAGAGCTATCTTGTTATTGCACATTTTAAATAAATTGACTCAGTTTCTTTGTCCATATTAATCCCAATAGGATAAATTGACGCTAGAATAAAATCCAATAACCAGGAGGGAGAAGAGAAATAAGCTAATGCGCGTAGCCAGCTTGGCTCAGGCGACTAGCTGCTCTGTCTTGCAGCTAGGCAACCAAGGCAAGATCGTTTTTCTGGTTCACCTCGCTGCGGGCTGTGGCTCTTGGGCCCGGCCCAGCAGGGTTCGGTGGGTGATTCTTCTTGTCGGACCCTTGAACTCATTTTTTTTTAAAATAAGCTAATGCCCCCTAATATGTGGCCTATGCACTCTTCGACAGAACAAGCATGCGTCTGCCATGCGCAATAATTCTTGTGAGACATACGCATTTCATGCATGGGCCCTACTCATGAGTCATGACCCTGACATATGAATATTCAAATCCATCCTAACTTTATCGGTAAATTCATCATGCAAATAACGTTTTGTCTGAATAGGAACAGCTGGATGTCATAGACCATGTATTCAAAACCGTGAATCCGTGATGTTCACTTGGTTTAACCAATAGCTACATCCATCGTCCGTCGACCATCGACATGTCCTACGATGTTCAAATTTCTTTTAGGCTCATTAGAAATAGGGAAAAAGTAAATATGATTCCATACTCAAGATAAGGTTCATCAATATAGTATATGACATGTGAGGGTCATGAGTAGGGCCCATCATGCACGGCGAAATTGGGCCTATTAATGATTGACAAGACGCAATTGTGATCAGTCCTGGGACTCGGGCCACGAGTCCGTCGTGCTTCGTGACGTTTCGTGTTGTGCCGTGACGGCCTGTCGGGCTGCTTCGTGTCGTGCCGTTCGGCCCGACATAGCGAAAATGCGGCTCGGGCACGGCACGGGGCATGGCGGGCCGTCGTCAGGCCGTGCCAACCACAGGCACGGCCCGGTTTCATTGACAACCTACTTTACAAATACGTTGTTAGCATAGAGAACGCACATTTTTGTTGTTCGGATTGATTCTTTTTATAGTGTTACATGAATAAAAAAATTCAAACAATTCACAAAAATTACACTACTTTAAGAGAGGTATATTACATGTGTCTATCAAATTTTAGTCCCAAAATAATCATACTTTGAGACTAACAAAAAAAAAGGAAACGTGAGTTTTTGCATTTTTTTATCTCCAAAAATATATTGTATTTTGAACTCAAGTTTGGTGTGGGGCTGTTCCAAGTCAACACCAACCTCTACAATTTATGGAGAGTTTTTTGAATAACGTTTGCATGAAAGTGTGTTCAAATTTTACTAAACAGCATAAAAGTAACGAGGTTTTGTGTTAAATGAAGGGAAATTCAAACTTACACAAGCGTAAATGCTTCAAAAAAATTATTAAAAAAATGTATGCGTAAGTATGTAGGAGTTGTACCTCCACACAAAAAATCATTTCAAAATTCAATTTCTTTAGTGATTTACAAAAAGGTAAAGAAAATGTGAATTAGTGACCATTAATGTGTTGACTGATCACTGAAAAAACAAACTAGAAAAGTTTTATTAAAAAGATTCCACATGATAGATATTATTTTTTAAAAGATTTTAGAAAAAAAACTCAACTCATTTGGACTACATGTGCAAATTCTATACAAATTTGAAATTTTTAATACAAATCAAAATACAAAATGAACTTTGGCTTAAGACCATTGTTCAGTGCCGCTACCGTGCCGTCGGGCCATTTTCGTGTCATCGGGCCGCCTTTGTGGCGTGTCGTGCCACCCGCTGTGCCCGAAATCTAGAAACGGCGTGGCCCATCAGCCTGAGCCGTGCCAAACATTCGAGCCGCAACCCACTCGGATTTGTCCCAGACCAAGTGCCAGGACTAATTGTGACACAACTATGTGTTGTGCAAAATGTAGCTACCAAAAAATAGAGTCATTCCTTAATTTTCGGTTGCTTTTTTTTATGTTTCTAGCTTAGGGTAGGTACAAAGGTGTTGTCTCAAAGGTGGTCTCATCAATGACACATAATCATAAGACGATTTATGAGACACATACAATAGACGATTGTTTTAGTTGTCTTATAGTAATTGCATATTCCTTTAATTTATGGATGAGAAAAGAAATGTTTATAAGTTGCATGGTAACTACAACTCGTACAATGGTGTGTAAGTTGTCTCATATTCCTAAGAGTTAATTTCACAAAACCACAGCTATTTGGTCCCATGTTGCAAGGAACCATAACTTTTGTAACAAATTTCACAAAACCACAACTTTTAGTTTGGGCCCACATGTCAAGCCACACAAAAGTGCATAGCGCCAATAGAGCATGACAAGTGGGCCCAGAACCAAAACTTGTGGTTTTGTGCAACAAGTGACACAAATAGTTGTGGTTTTGTGAAATTGGTTTCAAAAGTTGTGGTTTTTTTCAACATGGATTGAATAGTTGTGGTTTTGTAAAATTAACTCTATTCCTAAAGTTTAGCGCTTGAGGAGGTTGTCTGGCGAAAACCGCCTATTTCTTTTCTCCTTCTCTCTTCCACCTCATCAAAAATCCTACATGATGTTACATTAGCAAGCTTTAAGACTGTGTACCTGTCTTTAGTATACATAGTACACACGTAGAGTTTTGGTTTTGAGCGCGTGACCTCCTTTCCAATGTATTTGGAAAGGAAGGATTCGAACATAAGTTGAGGAGACAATCATCCATGTTTACAAATACCTTAGTGGGCACATCAAGTAGGTTCCTGTACCATCGTTGATTTCGGATAAAACATAGAAACTGTAAACAAACCGCGCATCTATGTTTCAGGGCCTTTCCAAGACATGTGGATGAGATTATCCCATTGTACATATAGAAGCGGCGAGCCGAGGTGGAGCAGGCCAGGATCGTGGGAAACGAAGTGAACTTCAGATATATCGACATAAACAAATGAGCAGAGGAAACACACCACTTTGTTTCTATTCAACGGAATAATCTGATTTCTTGGTAAACTCCATCGAGTAAAAAGAATCACTTTGTCTGTCTTGTTTAATTCAGCTTAATATAGCCTCCTTGTTAAGAGTGCTGTGTTCTGCGTAGTTTCTACACAAAGAATCATCTCAATTAAATAAATAGTCTTCGTAGAACAATGTTAATTCATAAGGTCACGGACAATATATGTTGTCTTGTCGGCTCCGTTTACAGTCCGTACAATGCAACATCTCATATTTTATGCCATGGATGAGACAAAATCGACAGTAAATAAGGGACGAGACGAAGCGAGCCGGAGCAGATGGGCAAAGAAAAAGAAGCTTCCGTTTGGCAACATAGTGGGAGTTCGTTTCATGGGTCTAAATTTTAGAGAGATCACATCAAAGAAAATATTATTATTTAAGAGTATTAAATAAAGTTTAATTACAAAACTAACTGCACAACCCCTGATGTAATTCGCGAGATGAATCTAAAGAGGGTAATTAAGCTGTGATTAGAAGGTGGTTACTGTAGCAACACTGTAGTAAAACGTAGATTAATTATGCTCATTAGATTCGTCTCGTAAAATTGCACCCATCTCTAAAAAGGTTTTGAAATTAGATTTTATATAATACTTCTAAATGACAAGATTTTTTTTTAATTTTAGAGGTCTAAAATTTAGAGAGGAGGAAACGAACACCTCCATAGTATAAGTGGAAGAATCACGCGTCAAGGTTCCCGTAGTTCTATATATTTTTAATTCGTATTTCAGAACCCAGGTTAGAACAATACATAAAAAAGAAACGACTAATTATTATAGGGTAACCAAACTTGCAAGTAGAGGTCATTACAAGTTTATAAACATCGATATTTTCATTTCTCCAAGTAAATATGGGTCCACAAGATGTTAACATCAGGGATATCCAAACAGATCATGCCATACTTTTATCAAAGGGAGAGTGAACATTGAACTCACATCCAAAAGATGCACAGTGAATTGTTCCTATGGAGGAATGAAATGTGGATGTAAATATAAGTTTCTTCTCAATCACTACTCGTGTTGCTTCTACAGTAAGATGCAAAGAGCACAACCTGGTATTAATTGTTGAATGAACACGGTAACAATTGCTAGTTATACATAAGCTTACCTTTGGAGACATTAATGGGTGCCATATTCCGATCCTTATGTACTCAAAGAGTTCTTTCATTCAAACTTAGATAATAAAAAAAAATAAATATAAAGAGCATCATTCTTTCCTTGTGAGTTGCTTGTATCGGCATCAGTAGGGTGACCTTGGATCGGCCCACTTAGATGCTGGACTGACCCACTTCTCCATCCATTTTTTTTTCTCCTCGTGTCACGCAAAAAAAATGAAACAAGGTTTGTAGTGTTGGACAACCTAGACTTGTAGGCTTTCTTCCACTAAACTAAAAAGTTAGGACTAAAGTCTTACCCCCTCGTGCTTGCGCTTGCTTCCACTAAAATACTTGTGGTTTCTCTAAAGCTGGTGCAAACATTGTGGTTTTCTAAAAGAAGAGAACAATACTTGTGGTTTTGTGAAATTAACTCATAGTTAGACGTATAATTGTACACAACATGATAAAATATAGCAGTAAAATAAAATAAAATGACATGTTACAAAAGAAGCAATTGATCTAAAATATGGAGATTTCTAGGACGAGAAGCCCCAAGGAAGTTTACATAATCTATTTTCTACTCAGGATTCTATCTTGGCAGCATCAAAATGACTGTTTTCTTCAAATCAACATCCATTCCATCCTTTATATATGCAGCGACTAGAAACCAGAATCAGAGCCACTAATGCCTACCATGGCTGTCTCAGCAATAGGAGGGTGGATGGCCTCAGCGGGCATTGCCAAGCTGGTTGATCAAGTGTGCTGTTATGCTGGAGATCAGTATGAATACCAAAGGAATGATACAAAGAAGAAACTGAGAAGGCTCAAGAAGAGTCTCTGGAAGATCAAAGCTGTGGTGGACAAAGCCGAGAGCTTGGAAACAAAGAATCCCAGTATGGAAAGTTGGCTTGGTAGCATCAAAGATGCTGTGTACCGTGCTGAGGATGTTCTTAACTTATTTGACTACCGAGTTCTGGAAGCTGAAGATACGGCGAATTCATGCTCTTCTTCTACTGCAGGCTCTTCAATCAACTCTGCAACGAACATCACTACTCCCTCTACTTCCACTAGCAGCAGCTCAACAGTATCACGGTCAGTTCGTGTTCTCAGACGCTTCCTTTTCTCTGATGACGATCTAAATGAGTTAATAGCTATTGTGGGTAGATTTGATAAGATTGCTAGTGAGATGCCAACACTACTCAAGTTAGTAAAGCTTGAGGACAGGAGACCAGAACCATCAATTCAGTGGCACAAAACAACCTCTATGCTGGGGATCACAAAATTTTATGGCCGTGTTTGTGAAGAAACAAAATTAAAAAAATCAATTGTGGAGACCCATGATGAATCCAGCCAACCGTACTCGGTTATATCAGTTGTTGGGCTTGCAGGTGTGGGTAAGACTGCGCTCGTGCAGAGAGTGTACAGTCATTTTCGAGATACAGGACAGTTCAATTTCATGGTCTGGATCCATGTGTCAGAAAATTTTGATGCAGAACGGTTAACAAAGGAAATGATACAAGCAGAGAAATGTTACAAACTGAAAAGGAGAAAAGATCGTACAAGAAAGATTTCATGGCGTGGCTCCGTACCAGCTGACTGGAACAGCAGCATTAGTTTAGATCAAGCTCAAAGAAAACTTCAAGAAAAGCTCCATGGGAAAACAGCAAAAGTACTTGATGATATATGGAATGAAAATAGCAGCCAGTGGGATACTCTATGCAAGCCGCTT
>LAPY01004158.1:19407-46646 GCA_000970635.1 Eragrostis tef
GTCTCCGTGTCATCTGCTGGTCCTGGCGCGCCCTCACCTGCGACCCGCAATTCGCGGCGGCGCACAAGTCCCGCCACCGGGAGCCCCTCTTCGCCTCCATCTTCCAGGACGGCGACTCCGGCGGCGTCGCCATCTTCGACATGTCGGGACAGGTGTTGAGGCGGGTACGCTTCGCCTCGGAGCGTGTCGCGGTGCTGCGCACCTACCTCGACCGCATCTGCGTCATCAGGGAGTGTAAACCTTCGCTGGGTCCCTGGGTCGTCAACCCTGCCACCGGGTCCGCGCTTGCCTTGCCCGGCCTCGATTCGGATGAATATTTGCGCATTTGCACAGAGCGGACATTTTCCTTGGGGAGCGTCATCACGCATTACTGCAAGACGGTGACATATGCTTTTGGCCAGGTTGCTTCAACAGGAGACTACAAGGTGCTCCGAATCAGCCATCCTGATCGCTCTCAGCCGCTGCTGTGTGACATCATCACCCTTGATGGGAGCGGCCTTGGAGGGTGGAGGAGGAAGCAGAACCCTCCCGGTGGTGTTATGAGGACAAGAGATACTACTAGTAGTATGGATTGCTTTGCCCTCAATGGTGTCGTATATCTCCCCTTCGAGTATACTGTTATGGGACCGGGCAGCATAGCTCCATTCCACCTCGGTACAGAGGAGTGGATGCCGGCAATTCGAGGTCCAGAGCCATTGCGTAGCATTGTCTTTCCGGGCTACGACCGCACGCTCACATTAGCCAGCTTAGATGGGCGATTAGTAACAATTGACAATGTTATCGGTGTCTCTTTTGACCTATGGTTTCTCATGGATCACGAGCAAAGTCTCTGGGTTAAAAAGTACAGATTAAGTACTAAGCAGCATTGTGAGTTTTCATATCCATAGCTGGTACTGCATGATGGGAGGATAGTCATCTTTGAACGGATAAAGAGAGTATTGCAATGTTATGATCCTACCACTGGCAGTTTAACAAATGCGTTGGATATGATGCGGATGAGAATCGGAGTATCCCAATCCATTGGTGTCTACACAGGAAGCCTGTTGATCTAGAGTCTAGCTGCTGCTGAAAGCTGATGAGGTTTGTATATGATATTTACTTAATGTATTTTACCTTACCTGTTTTCTCCATGACAGCTCATATTTACTGAAAATGCGGTATTTAGTCTGTTATTAACCTAAGAATATCTTGTCTGGTTCATGATTCATTGATCAAAAACTGGAAAGGTAATGTTTAGAGGCACAGTAAGTAGGATAAGCACTAGTTGGTTGTGTCTTGTTTTTTAGTTCTTATGCGCGAAATTACATAGTGTTTAATCTTTGATGTAACCAAACTCTAAATGTGGTGCAATGCCTGAGTAAAGTATAATTTGCTACATATATATGTATCCGTACATACAAGTGTAGATGCATCTTGATCCAAGAAATGTTTAGTTCAAGCCAATCTGTTTCTGGTCTTCTGGACATTGTATAGTCCTTGATTTGTGTTTCAAAAGCCAACACACAAGAGTTATCTAAATGTGAGATTGAAGATCTAAATTAATGCTTGTAAATTCTTATTCTCTGAGGTTTTCTTGCCAGTTGTAGTATACCAGACCATATATTGATAGTTCAATTGGAATAAGCTGTTTATTAAAAGCTGGAATAAGCTGTTCGATGTTTTGAGTATGAAATGTGCAGTAACAATATGTTATTGTTTGATAAAAAAAATTGCTGTGTGTGATTTGTCATGCCATTTCACATGATATTAATTATTTTTTGTTTTTAGTGGAGCAGTCTAGTCCTTTTGTCACAATTTCAGTCTCTTAATTGATGAGTCTTATCTTGGTTACAGCTAATAACCAAATGGAGGACATTAAGCACCTATTCACCGAAGGAAGAAGCTCAAACAAAACTCATCTCTGAAGGCTGTTTTGATTGTTGGTTGGACTCTCAAGAACATTACCTTTTCGAAGATTCACTGTTCACATTATAAAAAATATTTAATATTCAATTACAAGTGTGGAGTCCCGTCTTTTCATTCTCCATTTTGAATCTTTTGTGGCACTTTTTTTGAACCGTGTGACCAGTTATGTTGATAAGCATGATTTAGGGAAAAAGTTTAAGGTCAATGCTCCACCGTTTTGCAGGCTGTTCTTGCTACTATGCATAATTAGCTCTTGGTGCGTTCTCTCTGTTATTCAAGCATCCTATTTGTAAATATTAAACCTACATCTACCATGCATGTAGGCCACGACAGTTTGCTAGCTTTCTGCTTGCTAAGGCCTCGAAACAATGTTGCTTGGTTTTCTATATGACGCAACTAATGTTTTATCTGCACTCTGTTTCTAAAAAAAAAACTACCAGGTAGCGACATGTACTAATCAAATATAAATGATTCCTCGCAACATGCCATTACCTAAACAAAAAACAAATCCCGCGTTTAATTTTGGTACGCGGCGTGCGTCGCGCGCGCCTATACTAGTTTTCTCTAATAATAGATAGGTCAATGTGTAGGCACTACTGTGGTTTCAAACGCATTGCAACTCTTAGTATTATGAACATGATAGTTCATTTACATATGTTGGTTGATGCAGAGGCTTGGAAGTTTAATATATTCATTATTAAAAAAATGATGGTTCATCTATTCTAAGATCCAAAATTAAAATTTAGCATCCTCATCACGAGAATGAAGGATTCTGGTTGCATCATACTCCCGCTACATAAATATGAAGGAGCTAGATTTGTCAGCACCATGTGGACCTCAATTAAGATTCTAAAACATTTGTGTCGATGTTTAGAAACCGACCGACTAGTAAATTTATAACTATGTGGATTGCTCATGATGGTGAGGGATGAACACGATGATTTATATTGGTTTGGGCATAAAAACCCAACGTCTAGTTTGCGATGTGTTGTATTGGATCGGCTCTTAGTAGGAGATCCCAAATCTCTATTATTGTTCAATCCCACATGGCAGACGGGTGGATTTATATATTACCAGAAGATTACACTATTTACCAGCAACGAAAAATGATAAGGCGTGAAGAAGTGAGGAATGTACAAGAATAATTACCACATCACAATTATATAATAACTTGAAATTTGATATATTGTATTTTTATTCAGTTTGATCGAGGTAAAGTAGCACACATCATGTTTGTCACCTTCGCAACCAAATTCTTTTATTATTCTCAAAAACAAAAAAACAAGTTCTTTTATTATAGCGGCACCAAAATTATAATAGTCATTCTCCAAAGTTAGAGTCAAATATTAGATATGTTTTCATATTTTTGTAAAAGAAATGTAAATATATATTGATATTTCCAGCCTCTACTTATTGATACGCTAGCAATTTGCCCATACGTTGGGGTAATTTTTTTTTTGTCTTATCAGTTCCAATGACAAGCAAATGTTGTTTTTCTGTTCTCATCCGTATCAATGACAATCAAGCCGGTCCATGAGTGCATCATACATATAGTGTTCCAAAATCCAACCACCACAGAGTGATCAAAAGTTGGCTAGATCATAACCACCACAGAGTGATCATACCTGCAGGCTAATTCTTATGTCGAGATCATGTGCTGCCTAACGTTCCAATTTCATTTCATTGGCACTGAAACAAAGAGTAACTGATATGAAAGTACCGTGTTAAAAAGACGAATTATTTACATTTCAAAAGCAAGAAATGCAAGCCATTAGACAAAAACACACCGGCAGTTACAATAATCATGTGATCACCTAGGGATATGTCTGTACAATCTTCTTGATCCGAGGACCTGAAGGAACAAGAGAGGAAAGGGAATCAATATTGATGGTAATTAGGCCCTGTTTAGATCCTTGAGTCGGCTAATTTTAGTCAACTAAAACATTATCTTGCTACTAATTTTGTTAGACAATTAATTTTAGGAGGCACTTGTTTGGATCTTTGACTAATGTCTCTGTCTTTTATATTTTTTTTTTGTCTTTTTTACAGGTTTTTTTTGCCTTTTTTTATATGTTTAGCCGATTTGAATAACTTTGAAGTGACTAGGGGCTAAAAGTTTGGAAAGAGGTGGGGTAAAAATTTAGGAGATTTTAGGAGGTATGTTTGGATGGAAAGCGACTAAAATTAGCCAACTAAAAGTTTAAAAAGTGGATCCAAAGGGCCTTAAGTTGATTAGGTGTAGCGGGAGTGTGCCATCGGTTATGAGGTGAGGAAAAAATTGAGGCTGGTAGAAAAATTGTTGGGTGAAAAAGGTTATGGAAAGGAGGTAACATACAAACTGTTTTTTCGCATCATGTAAGGATTTTGTCACGTCACGGTGTGGGACCGACGCTAATCAACGGTAAGGGAGATTGTAGGAGGTTCAGATCAAAGGTGGATTAGGAGATGGGTAGATGGACTGAGGGTGACACTTATTTGAGAAGTCTTGGATCTTTGTAGTATAGATGAGAGGTTACGTACAGTTGGTTACATAGAAAAACCACGCAAAGTGGAGTTCACCCAACGGTTCATCATGAGCTTCTGTAAGTTGTTAGAGAAATTATGTGCTGACTTCAAATGGTAATCGAGAGTTGAATTGTTTGATTATGAAATGCAAAGGCTATGACCTCACGAAGGTGTCCTCGCGGTCCTGCTCGTCTGCCGCGTGAGGCCGTACGTGAGCTGCTCTGTGCAACGCTGAAGCCGGCCACAGGTTGCCCCGTCATCACTGTAGCGTCTCCGCTAATCGCAGGATCGAGTCGGTCTGTGCCGATGAACGGACACAACAGTACATCATATAAAGGGCACAAATTAAGTCTTAAAGTTATTACATTAGTCCCATTAAAACAACGAGTAGCACAGCGGAAGTCTAAAGATACATAAAACAACTACTACTCTCGACGATACATGAATCCGCATGCTTCTATGTTCGATGCGGAGCCCGAAGGTCACGCCCCCAGCTATGCTCGCCGTCTGTCCCACACTCCCGTCAAAGACCACTGTAGGCTGCGCATCACCGAATTACTACTTTATGCGGCCAAGTAAAAATCGAGAGCATTCACCACCAGCGACGCGAACAACGCAAGGAAGAAGTGACAAATCATCAGCAGAATTCATAGGATACATGTGTCGTACTAGGTGCCGCCTACGGCCGGCCTGTGTCATGTGACGTGGAGCCGTTTGATACTCCTCTGTGACGTGATATTGTGGGAATAGTCTAAGAAGGTTCACAAATAAAGCAACATACCTCCTTAAGAAGCAAATAAATGTTTTACATGAGGTGGAATATATTGAAAGTTATAACTGATACAACTCATAATTAGAAAAAAAGCACCAAATATGGTCTTTAGAGGAAGAAGCATATACCAGCATGCCTCCATTTATTATCGCAACACATGGTTCTGTACTGAACCATGCTTCATGCTGTATTCAGAAAAGAACACAAACTTTTATTATCGCAAGTCGCAACATATGACCCGTGTGGACAACCATCGTGACGATGCATCTTACGGGTACACCTCAAAGACAGCACGGGCTCCCAATTTCTTGACAATCTTATAGTCGCTGAAGCCTGAATTCATAAAGATCTCACGCCACTCATTTTCACCCCGTTGCCGACCACAGGTATTCACGAACATGAGCATGTCCAATAGGAGTTGCGCTTCGTACATAATCGGACCTAGAGAAGGGTCAGAAATTACTTCTATAATTATAACCTTTCCACCCTCATCTCGGGATGGAATAGCCTTCCTGCACTGGGAGAGGATCTTCACACAATCCAGTGGTGCAGTACAAGCTGCGAACAAAACAGGGGATAATGTGATTCAACATATGACCATATTAAAAAAAATCTATATATATACCAAGATTTTCTTCTTGAAGAAAATACATTGTTTTTTGTGTGCTGTGTTAGACCTCATGTATGCCCAGCCCATGTAGCATGTATATGTATATGGTAAATAAACAATAGAAGTGATAGTTCCAGAAATCTCAAAAATATCAACATTTTTATTGTTTTCTGTCATATACCTTGAGCATCACAGCTTGAGCCGGTGGGACGAACTTGAACATGTCACCTGCAACAAAGTTAATACCATGATCCTTTGCGGTATTAATCTTTATCACTTTTGGGAGGTCCAGCACAGTACATTTGATGTGTGGGAAGGCCTTAATGAGAGCCCTCACAGTTCTGCCGTCACCACCACAACAGTCAGTAAGGGACTGGAGCCCATTGAAAAGATCAGTACACTCCCGTATTAATGTTCCAATACCGAAATTGTCAAGTGCTGCACAACTTGCATTAACCATTTCATCTTGCTCTTTATCAAGGAGGGGCGTACTCTCATCAAAGAGTGGTAGACCATGAAGATCCTCAAATGGTGATGGCAGTGGTGGTGCCATGTCCTTCTTGAACCAGTTGGCCAGGTTCAGTGCTGCCTCCATGCAATACCGCGAGTACAAGCCAAGCACGAAATTTTTCTGGTAGCCGTGCTCTTCCCCTATCTCACCATCAACTAGGAGCAATGAGAGAGGGTTAAGGCTGTATGTTTCTGCCTCAGAGTTCCTATCAGATGCAAAGATTCCTGACAGTGCTAGAAATCGCATTATGCGACGGAGGAATGGCAGCTTAGTTGGGGGGAGGGACAACGCAGCACCGAGGTCTGACAGTGAGGTATCTCCACCGAGGTTATGGATGGCAGTTGGGATCCAAGCTCAAGGGCGCACTTGAGAGCCATGGAAGTGAGGTAGTAGAGGCTGTGGCGCCATAGGTCAGCCTGCGCCTGTAGAAGCTCAGCGTCAGTGGGAACTACAGTGGTCTTAGACTCAGAGGCCATTGTGGTTTTTCTTGGTCACTCTTGATATGTTCTCGGTATGTGTGGGGTGGGATGCTATTTCTCCTGATTGGCAGGGGTTGAAATAGTGCACACAGGCCAGTTGCTGGTGTTGCTGTCGCCTACGCAGTGATTGGGCAGGTACGTAATTTAGGTATGCTAATTGATGACCAGATTCTATCTAATGCTTATGCTTGTAATGCAGTAGTACATGTTTACTTGGAATTAGCATCCTCGAAAGTCCTCTCAAATGAATGAAATTTCGTGGACACCATAAATAAGATTATTATTGTTTCTAACTGTTTAGCTTCTGCAGAGAGGATGGAAGAAATGAACCTTGAATTGCAACAGCATACGCAGCACCTCTAGTCTGACACTGCTGCCTAATCGAATATCGTGTCATCTTCGATGGGATATTTGTCTAATAATACAGTAAAAAGTTAACTCGAAAAGGTTTACCTTGTAATTTAATCCAATTAATGATTTTCTTATATTTTTTATGTGTTCTCTTGCATATAAAACTACTGTAAGATTCATACAATCTTCAAGGTCCCATGACAATGCATTCTTAAAACTTCAAATTAAGTTACATATGGACATAGCCAGTTGTCCATAAAAGAGACAGCATACAAAAAGGACAACCAAAATATATAGATACAATCTAGGTATTGCCCGACATAATTCTCAAGTAATGCCTATGACCTCAAAGGTGGTGGCCCGCCACTATAAATCATCTAAAAATGCCCTAGTAGCGGGGCAGCACTCGCCACTACTCGGATGCACTCGCGCCACGATGCCCGATGCTGGAACAATGCGCCGTTCGACACGAGTGGGAGGGAGAGGGGCAGAGGCGTATCTACAGGGTGTACCTTGTGGTCCAAAAAAGTCCACCCAATGGTTCACAAATCCGGAACACCTGATGGCCGACGTCTTCTGTCCTATTTCTTGCTTGTAGTGGCGGCTGACGGACGTGAGATCGAAATGTGTTGTGATTACATAGTTGCATGTCAAGTTAATTGTCTATCGCTTATTGCTTGGGTTTACCGTTCACGGGCTCATGGTCGTGCTGCGGCCTTATTGTACTCAGAAAACTTGAGGTGAGGCAATCATCTTGTCACTAAGACATGCTTTTCAAATGATCAAACCAGAGAGCTTCCAATTGATTTTTCCCCTGTTTTTTTTCCAAAGCAAAGTTGAAATAGCTAGGACGCAGATTTCTCTCCTTCAAAAAGATTATAAAAAATCCTCAAATCTGTGAGCTTATTCATTTATTCTCCGTTTTATATTAAAGCACATTTCAACTAGGGGCAATTTTCTTTCTCTTTTTATTTCGCCAAATATTTTAGTGGTCTCGGCATTCCCTAAGTTGAAATCCTTAATTAACCAATAAAGACGGGAACTTCTCAGCTGTACCGCGTGCCACGCGTGGATAAGGGGTGGAAAGGGAGCGAGGAGAGTGGTAAACTGTATTCCACTAAAAACGTATATTTTCGTATTGGGTTTGCCAGAATGTATGATTTGTATCAACGAATTATGGCTTTTATGTATTGATACCAGCTGGCAGGTTTTATTTAGAAAAGAGAAGGAACCTCAAGCAGGCCATTGTAACAATCACCACCCAATTGGAACAGAATCTGCAATCTGCCTAGTCAAGTAGCAGGTCGCTGAGAAATGGAATCCGCAACTTGCACCCTTAGGCTAAACATCTGGCCTGACTGGCCACAGCTATGGTGTCCAAGGCACCCTATAGTGAACAAATCAACTTTAGTCGCATGGTTAAGCATAAGGCACATCACCGTGAAATTTGGAAACGCCATGTCCATTGAATGTCCAGTACTGGTTGCTAATTATTTTCTTATAGTAGCCGTGATCATAGGTCACAGACAGAGGCATGAATGAGCGTGGGTGCAGCCACAATACTATTGATGCATGCTGGCGAACTCCTGCTAGGTAGGTTGTTGCCTGTGAAACAATGTATTTAATCATCAAGTTGCGGGACCATTAGATGAGCAAGCCATGATTGTTCCTCAGAAGTGAGCGCATGGCACACGCTTGAATTATTTATTTACAGCATATCAGACCTTTGACAGTTACTGAAACGTGGCCAGGTGATGTGAGGATTGTACAGGAATACATGTCGTAAAAAATGATAATTATTTCATATTAATTTAGATTGTTGCATATTATATATGTTCGAAAAAAAGAATATGGCATATTATTTTACATATATACACTGTTACTGACCTGACCTGGGTCAATCCTCAAGCAAGTTTCCAAAAATTTAGAATCGCTAGAGATTTTTTACATCATCTTTTTTTTTCTTTAGCTTTCCTTTGAAATTTGAACCTCGTTTAATAGTATTAGATATATTTAGTGGGCGTGTGCCTCAGCCATTCGTGTCAATAATACCTTCTACATGGACACGGGGCGAATCATCATCAGTAAACAATGGCCAAATAGCACCAAAAAGCAACTTTCTTTGTCGACATAGTCATGCGTGCGTAAACAATAAAACAGAACCCCCTCCCCTTTATTTCCGAAGCAATTTTTTCATCCCAATTAATACTCACTTATCTTATCACTTCAGTGATCCAAATATTGATACGTGGTCCAGATCTATCGATATGTATCACTTATATTTTATCTTGAAATATACATATCTTATCTTGAAATGTCAAAATATCCAGCAGTGATGTAAATGATCATACGTTGACTATAGTTGAGTGTCATGACAATTCAAGTTATATTACATGTAATTTATTCACTTAATTAACAAAGAATATTAGCCATGATCAAAGGTGCAGTGCCTAGGTGTTAGTGATAAAAGTTGAACTGTGTGGTGACAGAAATTTAACAGTGGCCATTAATATAGATAACAACTAGAGTAATTTTCCTCATGACAACCTACAACGGCCTGCACTGAATTCTGTTGGGCCTTGCAATTAGTGATAACTTTATTTGAGAATTCTGTTAGCAAGACAACATTCAGGATTTAACCTTTTTTTTCTGCCTTCAGCGTGCAGATCACGTGCAGTCATTGTGTTGTGGTTTCAAAGCCCCCAACACAGAATGAGAGAGTTAATCCGAGAAATACAAAGTGATGTCGTATCAATGTTGTATTCCTCCAAAAACTCCTGGGTTTAAAATGATCATATGGGGTATTTATAAGGGAAATCAAGGGGCAGGTGCACAATTCTATTTGACCATATTTTATTCAGTTTGATCTAGGTAAAGTTTAACATTCCTTTTATCTGTTGCACGAAGCATCTGATTCAACAAAACACGAATCTAGGTGGCCATGACTAGAATGACACTGAAGGATCACATCTGAAAAAACACCATCTCATCAGAAGGACAAAACGTTCCATTTTCGAGCCGAAACTACATATATACACTGTTACTGACCTGACCTGGGTCAATCCTCAAGCAAGTTTCCAAAAATTTAGAATCGCTAGAGATTTTTTACATCATCTTTTTTTTTCTTTAGCTTTCCTTTGAAATTTGAACCTCGTTTAATAGTATTAGATATATTTAGTGGGCGTGTGCCTCAGCCATTCGTGTCAATAACACCTTCTACATGGACACGGGGCGAATCATCATCAGTAAACAATGGCCAAATAGCACCAAAAAGCAACTTTCTTTGTCGACATAGTCATGCGTGCGTAAACAATAAAACAGAACCCCCTCCCCTTTATTTCCGAAGCAATTTTTTCATCCCAATTAATACTCACTTATCTTATCACTTCAGTGATCCAAATATTGATACGTGGTCCAGATCTATCGATATGTATCACTTATATTTTATCTTGAAATATACATATCTTATCTTGAAATGTCAAAATATCCAGCAGTGATGTAAATGATCATACGTTGACTATAGTTGAGTGTCATGACAATTCAAGTTATATTACATGTAATTTATTCACTTAATTAACAAAGAATATTAGCCATGATCAAAGGTGCAGTGCCTAGGTGTTAGTGATAAAAGTTGAACTGTGTGGTGACAGAAATTTAACAGTGGCCATTAATATAGATAACAACTAGAGTAATTTTCCTCATGACAACCTACAACGGCCTGCACTGAATTCTGTTGGGCCTTGCAATTAGTGATAACTTTATTTGAGAATTCTGTTAGCAAGACAACATTCAGGATTTAACCTTTTTTTTCTGCCTTCAGCGTGCAGATCACGTGCAGTCATTGTGTTGTGGTTTCAAAGCCCCCAACACAGAATGAGAGAGTTAATCCGAGAAATACAAAGTGATGTCGTATCAATGTTGTATTCCTCCAAAAACTCCTGGGTTTAAAATGATCATATGGGGTATTTATAAGGGAAATCAAGGGGCAGGTGCACAATTCTATTTGACCATATTGACCCTTGATCTCCATATTTTACCACTACAAGGGAATATGCATCTTCGTCGACTTGTGTTGGCCTTCTTGTCATGTTTTCCTGTTTTCTGCTGGCTACGAGTGGCTTTGCTGGCCTTTGCATGTGTACTTCACCCCCAACACATTGATCCTCTCCTCGATGGACAAACTGGCAGGAGATGCTTCAGTTTACGTGCAGAAGCTTTATGGTAGAACGCAGCAGGAGAGCAAACAGGGACAGGCAGGAGATCCTGCGCGGAGAACAGGATCAACTTCAAGGGAATAGCGACCAAGCAGGTCGACATGCCTTACCTAAGTGCCATGAGGATGCAACTGGATGATGGCACCGGCTAGGGTAGTCCCTAACACACCATATTATTGGTCATATTAGTAACAAGCAAATGTCGGAGCTTAAAGGTTAAATTTTCTCTATTTTGTTCATAATTTTGTGGCTTTGTTTGAACATCACTTATGATAGTACGGTAATTTTTTTATTGTCCAACATCTGATTAGACAATAACTATGCTATATATAGTGGAGCATTTAAAGCAATTTTCCCTAATCGTATTACTCAAAATTGTAGTACGAAGATAGGAGAGCGAAATGTATACATGGCCTTGGAGTGCAGCTCTAGTAAGTAATCGGAAGCTAGTGTCTACCCAACTTTACCGATTTCCCAGAGTAGTTGTTGTCGCCGGTTTGTGACCCTTTGATTAGCGGTGACCTTGGTAATCATGGATGGCAGCGCATCCCTCAACATTCGTTTCTTTCGAAGCGTGACAGGTCTCCATTTACAGGTCTTGCAGTTCTGAAGAATTTGAAATGTACTAATGGTTCGATAGAATTAACCGACGAATTGGAGTACAAGCGTTAGTTAACCCGATGGTACAAAGCAATAATGAGTTGTCTAAGAAATCATAGGCTGACCATACATGGTAAGCAAACCGATCAAAATTGTACGGCCCTTGGTATTTTCTAATCAGAAAAATTAATTTAAAAGTAACATAGCTCCTTCAAAGTTTAAGGATAGTTTTCCAAGAGACGGAATATCTTGAAAGTTAAAATTTTGCAAATGATACAGCCATATATTATTGTGCCTCCACGACATCATACACATACATAGTAACGTACAAAACCCAAAACAAACACCAAATATGCTTTATATAGAGAGGGAATAGCATACCAACATGCCACACAAGAAATTAAGCTGCAAATAGTACTCCAGTACAGAGACAACATGGATCTCAAAAGATACAAAGCTTACTAGCTTAGCTGCTTCTGACCAGCATTGCTCTGGCCTGGATATAACACCCACCTTTTATTATCCCAACACATGATCCTGTGCTGAACCATGTCTGTTTGGAAAAGAACACACACCTTTTATTACCACAATATATGGTCCGTGTGCTGAACCATGATTTACTGACACGTAACGGTGCAGTCTTATGGGTAGACCTCGAAGATTGCACGAGCTCCCAATTTCTTAACAATCTTATAGTCACTGAAGCCTGACTTCTTAAAGAGCTTACGCCAGTCATTTTCATCCCGTTGCCGACCACGGGTATTGACAAACATGAGCATGTCCAGTAAGAGCTGAGCTTCATACATAGTTGGCCCCAGGGAAGGATCAGAGATTACTTCCATAATGATAACCTTTCCACCCTCATCACGGGAAGGAATTGCATTCTTGCACTGAGAAAGGATCTTCACACAATCATCGTCATTCCAGTGGTGCAGTACAAACTACAAACAATAAGGTGATTCGTTATTACCATATTAAAAAATAAACTGGACCTTTTGAATTTGGTTTTGTAAGGAAAGTACAACAATAAACCACTTTTTTTAATTTCCGATTTTATACCTTGAGCATCACAGCTTCAGCCGGTGGGACGAACTTGAACATGTCACCTGCAACAAAGTTAATGCCATGATCTGGTGCATTATCCTTGATCACTCTTGGGAGGTCTAGAACGGTACATTTGATGTGTGGAAAGGCCTTAATGATAGCCCTCACAGTTGTACCATCACCACCACAACAGTCAGTTAGAGACTGGAGCCCACTGAAAAGATCAGCACACTCACGTAATATTGTTCCAATTCCCAAATTATCATGCGCCGCACAACCTGCATTGACCATTTCATCTAGCTCTTTGTCAAGGAGGGGCGTACTCTCATCAAAGAGTGGTGCACCATGAACATCCTCAAACGGTGAAGACAGTGGTGGTGTCACGTCCTTCTTGAACCAACTGGCCAGGTTCAGTGCTGCCTCAATACAATGGCGTGTATTTGTGGCAAGCACAAAATATTTCTGGCTGCCGTGCTCTTTCCCTATCTCACCATCAACTAGTAGCAAGGAGAGTGGGTTAAGTCGGTAGACTTCTACCTCAGAATTGCTATCAGATGCAAATATTCCTGACTGCACTAACAATCTCATTACGCGACGGAGGAATGGCAGCTTAGCTTGGGGGAGGGACAGCGTGGAAATCAGGTCTGGCAGTGAGGTAGATCCACCGAGGTTATGGATAGCAGTTGGGATCCCAAGCTCAACGGCACATTTGAGAGCCATGGAAGTGAGGTAGTAGAGGCTGTGGCGCCAGAGATCAGCCTGCGCCCGTGAATTGTTTCTTTTTTTTTTTGTTGATACTCGATCTGCCTCTCGAATTGTGTGGTGTACGATGCTGCTTCCCCTGAATGGCAGGGGTTTAAATAGTATGCACCAGACAGTTGCTATATTGTTGAAATTTTTGTTTAAGCTATCAGGTGGACCACAGTGTGTGATTGGGCAAGTAGGTACACTAATTATTGATAATTATATTTTCTAAGGCTTGCAATGAAGCAGTACATGTCAATACGGAATCAACATCCTCTAAAGTCATCTCGAGTGAACCAAATTTTGGGTTGAAACCCAACATTAGGTTTGTTTGGAATTGCAACAGTATGCGCAACACCTCTTATCAAGCTGTACTGCATAATCATAGATCATGTCGTCTTCAATGGGGATATTTATCTCCAGGACAATAGTAAAACTCAATTCTTAGAAGTGTATCCAATTAATGATTCTTCTTATATATGCTTCGATGTGGTTACCAGTATACAATAAACTAATATAAGATTCATAATCTTGAATGGCGCATGACATTTGTAAACCTGAAAATTCGTTTTGACCTTAGCATTCAGTAGTGTTTGTGAGTTGACTGGTTGGAACTTGGAAGCGCATGCATGAGGGGTACGGAGTAGTTAGTTTGGTAGGTTACACGTTTGTTGTCACTAGCAGGAAGTCAAAAAAGAAAAAGAAAAAGGTTTCATATTGTGGTTCAAGGGAAAAATACTTAGCATCCCCCTCTGTGAGAGCTAAGGAAAATGAGAACCCAAAGGTTAGCCCTGGGGTTACTCTGAGAGAAGGGAAAAAGCTACATTTTAAATAATGAATGGCCTAATCTGGAATTGTAGGGGCGTTGAGAAGAAAGGCCTAGGATCCTTTCTGAAAGACTTAATTCATGAGGAACAAATTGATTTTATTGGGATTCAAGAAACTATGAAAAAAAAAGTTCACGGAAAATTTTTTTAGAAAGGTGGACTTTCAAAAATCCTTTGCATGGTATTGGATACCATCAAGAGGTAAATCAGGTGGAATCTTGTGTGGGATAAATCTGGACAGGTTTGATGTTGTAAAGTTCAATCCTGGAAAACATTTGGTGTCAGCCGTAGTTCATGACAAGAAGATAGACAAAGATTTATGTCTAATCACTGTGTATGGACCGGCACAGGATGAAAATAAGGAGCAGTTCCTCACTGAGCTGGCTCAAATGTGTGGTGCATGTGCTCTGCCAACTTTAATTGGTGGGGACTTCAATATCTTAAGATTTTCATCTGAAAAAAACAAAAACTTCCACAGTAAAAAATGGAGCGACATGTTTAACCAAATAATCAATATGTATGAGCTGAGAGAACTGTTTCTAGCTGGTGGAAAATACACTTGGAGTAACAACCATGAAAACCCCACCCTTGAAAAGCTAGACAGGGTCCTCATGAATAAGGAATGGGAAAGCTTATTTCCCTTGTCTAATATCAGGAAAAAACCAAGATATATGTCGGATCACAATCCCATTATTTTTTCAATGGGTGAGAAGAAGCATAATCAAAAGAAACCCTTTAGGTTTGAATTATCATGGCTCTCTCATGAAAGCTTCAAATCAAAGGTAGCTGAAATCTGGGGTAAACAGGTGACAGCAAAAAGTAATCTGGACATCTGGTTGATCAAAGAAAAGAGAATCAAAACCTATTTTAAAGGATGGGGGAACAATAAAAAAGGCACTGACAGGAAAAAGAAGACTGAGCTTCAAGAGGAGCTCCTGTCCCTGGAAAATAGAGAGGAAGAACAAATGTTAACTGCATCTCAGCTGGCTAGGAAAACAGATATTCAGACGCAGCTCATGAAATTCTGGGAGCTGGATGAGATGTATTGGAACGAGAGGTCCAATAGCAACTGGTTGTTGAGAGGGGATAATAATACCGAATACTTCCACAGGGTGGCAAATGGAAAAAAAAGGAAAAATACGATTTTTTCCTTTCAACAGGATGACAGAATAATTGAGGGTGACGAAAACTTGTTAGAACACGCAACTGATTATTACAAGAATCTTTTTGGCCCTTCTGAATGATATCTGGTTGATCAAAGAAAAGAGAATTAAAAACTATTTTAAAGGATGGGGAAACAATAAAAAGGGCACTGACAGGAAAAAGAAGACTGAGCTTCAAGAGGAGCTCCTGTCCCTGGAAAATAGAGAGGAAGAACAAATGTTAACTGCATCTCAGCTGGCTAGGAAAACAGATATTCAGACGCAGCTCATGAAATTCTGGGAGCTGGATGAGATGTATTGGAACGAGAGGTCCAATAGCAACTGGCTCTTGAGAGGGGATAATAATACCGAATACTTTCACAGGGTGGCAAACGGCAAAAAAAAGGAAAAATACGATTTTTTCCTTGCAACAGGATGACAGAATAATTGAGGGTGACGAAAACTTGTTAGAACACGCAACTGATTATTACAAGAATCTTTTTGGCCCTTCTGAAAAACCTAGCATGTCCCTTGACCCTGACTGCTGGGAAGAACATGAGAAAATAACTGAAGAAGAAAATCAACTTTTGTCCCAACCTTTTACAGAAGAGGAGATAAAAGCTGCAATATTTTCTATGGCCACAAACACTGAACCTGGGCCTGATCACCTACCTATTGAGTTCTACCAGCACTGCTCGGAGATTATCAAGGAAGACTTAGTCAAGCTTTTTAGTGATTTCCAGAATGATGAACTTGATATCAGCAGGGTTAACTATGATGTGATTACACTTTTACCGAAACTGAAAGATGCAAATAAAATCCAGCAATACATGCCTATTTGAATGCTCAATGTCAAATACAAAATCTTTACAAAAGTGCTCACTGTCAGACTTGAACAAGTCATGGATAGAATTATAAACAAATGCCAAAAATGCTTTTATAAAAGGAAGAAACATCATGGATGGAATCATGTGTCTCCACGAAATTATTCATGATACCAAACAGAGAAAACTAGATGGGGTCATCTTGAACCTGGATTTTGAAAAAGCCTATGACAAAATAAGCTGGGTTTCCTGTTTGAATGCTTGAGCAGCAGGGGTTTTGGTGAAAAATGGTGTAGATGGATAAAAGCAGTAGTTACTAAAGGTACATTGTCAGTAAAAATGAATGATGAAATGGGAGCTTACTTTCAAGGTGGTAAGGGCGTGAGACAGGGTGACCCGTTGTCACCCTTCCTTTTTAATATTGCTGCTGATTCTCTGGCGAAAATGATTAACAAGGCGCAACAAAACAATCTTATTACTGGCTTGATTCCACATCACATTGAAAAAGGAATGGCTGTGCTTCAGTATGCGGATGATACTATCATCTTTCTACAAGAAGACCCTGAAAAGGCCCTCAATATGAAACTCATGTTATATCTATATGAGGAAATGTCTGGCCTGAAAATAAATTTTCAAAAGAGTGAACTTATGATGCTGCAACAAGATGAAGTAAAAACACAATTTTATGCAGAGATGTTTAACTGTGCAATTGGTAGCTGGCCAATTAAATATCTAAGTGTGCCTGTGTCACATGCTAGATTACATGTAAGTGACTGGGTTATGTTAGAAAGCAAGCTCCAAAAAGATTAGATGGCTGGCAGGGTGGTTCCTTAACTAGTGGAGGCAGAACTGTCCTGATAAATGCTTGTTTGACAAGCATTCCAATATACCATATGTCAATGTACCTTTTGCCTAAAAAAACAATTGAAAGGATGGATAAGATAAGAAAGAAATTTTTCTGGAGGGGAAGAAGCAGGGAAAAAAAGTATCACCTAGCTAGTAAAATGGGATGTGGTCTGCCGACCGAAAAAGAAAGGTGGATTGGGTATTAAAAATCTGAAAAAACTCAATTTAAGTTTGCTGGGGAAATGGTGGTGGAAAATAGAACAAAGTGATGGTATGTGGCAAGAGATAGTCAAAAAGAAATATATCAAAGACAAAAGTGTGGCCCAGATAAAGCACAGACAAACTGATTCTTCAGTTTGGACTGACCTACTGAAAGTCAGAGAAGCTTACTTAAAAGGGAGGGTCATGATAGTAGGAAATGGGAAAAACACTAATTTTTGGGAGGATAAGTGGTGTGGTCAATTTTCTCTCAGGCATAAATTCCCTGAACTATTCTCAGTGTGCAATCAGAAAGTAAGTTCTTTAGCCCTTTTGGCTAACAGAAATTGGAACCTGACATACAGGAGATGGTTAGATGAAAAGTTACAAAACCAACAAAGAAACCTGAGAGATATACTTTTTTCTGTGACTCTTTCACAGGATAATGATAAGCCAAAATGGCTATGGGACAGTAAAGGGAGATTTACAGTTAAGTCAATGTATGACAAGTTATGTACTGATGACTTAGAACCCCGTTTCAAACCAATATGGGAAGCAAAGGTCCCACTGAAAATTAATAATTTCATGTGGCTGGTTTATCGTAGCGCAATCCCAACAAAAGATAACATGAAGAGGAAAAAATGGCAGGGAAACTCAAAATGTGCCTTCTGTAACAATGAAGAAACCATTGAGCACTTATTCTTTAAATGTGAGGTGATTAAGTATGTTTGGAGTCTGGTTGCCTTGGTAGTAGGAGCCAATTGTAGACCAGAATCCATTGAACAATATTTTTCTTGGGTACAACATTATCTGCCGAATGGCAAAAGATTACATATGGTAGGGCTGGCCGGCATTTTCTGGGCAATTTGGAAATTGAGGAACAGAGTCTGTTTTGATAAAAAATTCGTTCGATCTCCTACTGAGATTGTATGCTACGCCTGTTCATTCCTGCAATATTGGACAGGTCTCCAAGGAAGCGAGGACAAGGAAGAGCTGGAAGCAGGAGCGGAGGTACTGCAACAAGCAGCAGTCTCCCATCATCCGACGCGAGACCCAGTCCAAGTTGAGCATGGGGCAAGAGCGACCTCAAGCTGATCAGGAAGAACCTGCTCTAGAAGGCGTTTCACAACCATGGTGTCCAAAGTTTGAAGATCCTACGTCTTGTTGCTGGTGGCTAGGCTAGTCCGGTCAGACTTTAATGTTGCTCGTACAGCCCTCGGTGCTGTGGTGATTTTGGTTGTATTGCCGCGTGACATAGTTTGTTTTTACGCCTTAGTATTGGACTCTTTAGCATTTACTGTTTTGCATGAACACAGTTTGGACTGCATGTAATTTCGTTGCGTAAAGTAATGAAATTCTAAGGGTTGCCCCTGTTGTGCAAAAAAAAAAACAAGCCTCATTTGTGACAAACAGAAGGTATAAATCGGTGAACAGTATCGTCCAGTGTTGCCGATTGACTGTCTCGGCCCTCGGGTAGGTTGGGTCGCCGATTGGTCACTAAAATCTTGTTCTGAGTACGGCGACCAACGGAGACCCACAATTTTCGTCATAAACCCAATCCATGGGCGTTTCTGGCCTATGTCGCATCCCAGTCAGCAAGTGGAGGGTTTTGTATCATGCTTCGTAGAACCCACGATCAAACTATTTTCGTCACAAATTTTGTTTGATAGCATTTAATGCCATGGTAGCGCATTTAATGCCATGGTTGCGCACTATAAGGGGGACCACGTGCTGGGGGCGTGGGTCCAATGACCAAGTATACTTTTTGTCTCTTATTTCATTTGCTCGTGCGTTGTGTCACGTGGCGCTCCACGTAGGACAACGGTGGGCCCAGTCAGGTAATTTTTCGTCACTAATTTCTTTTGCCAGTGTACAGTGCCATGTGACACACCGTGAAGCCTCCATGGGCCCACATGTCATCCTAGTGGGACCATAGTCAAGTGATTTTTGACACTACTTTCGTTCGCCCGCGTGTAGTGCCACGTGTGGCGTACCATGAAGCGCTCGGCTGGACCGCATGTCGTACACCGTGGGGCCACGGTCAAGTAATTTTTGACATTGCTTTTGCTGGCCCACATGTCAGGCGCACCGATGTGGCTCGTGAGCCACTGTAACAATGAAGAAACCATTGAGCACTTATTCTTTAAATGTGAGGCGATTAAGTATGTTTGGAGTCTGGTTGCCTTGGTAGTAGGAGCCAATTGTAGACCAGAATTCATTGAACAATATTTCTCTTGGGTACAACATTATCTGCCGAATGGCAAAAGATTACATATGGTAGGGCTGGCCGGCATTTTCTGGGCAATTTGGAAATTGAGGAACAGAGTCTGTTTTGATAAAAAATTTGTTCGATCTCCTACTGAGATTGTATGCTACGCCTGTTCATTCCTGAAATATTGGGCAGGTCTCCAAGGAAGCGAGGACAAGGAAGAGTTTGAAGCAGGAGCGGAGGTGCTGCAACATGCAGCAGTCTCCCATCATCCGAGGCGAGACCCAGTCCAAGTTGAGCATGGGGCAAGAGCGACTTCAAGCTGATCAGGAAGAACCTGTTCTGGAAGGCGCTCCACAACCATGGTGTCCAAAGTATGAAGATCCTACGATGTGTTGCTGGTGGCTAGGCTAGTCCGGCCAGACTTTAATGTTGCTCGTACAGCCCTTGATGCTGTGGTGATTTTGGTTGTATTGCCGCGTGACTTAGTTTGTTTTTACGCTTTAGTAATGGACTCTTTAGCATTTATTTTTCTGCATGAACACAGTTTGGACTGCTTGTAATTTCGTTGCGTAAAGTAATGAAATTCCAGGGGTTGCCCCTGTTGTGCAAAAAGGTTACACGTTTGAATCCTAGTAATTGCAAAGGGCTTCAGAACTGTAAGGCTGTGCCTCAGCTAAGGTTGATGCAGACACCGTTATTTTCCCGATTTAACCATTGGATAAAGGAGGCTTGTCTCTGATGAAGAATATATGATGACGTTATTCGTTTGTGAGATAATAGCCGCATATTGCCATTGTCTCCCTCCCTTCTTTCCAGTTCGCAGACACAGCTGCTGTCGAGATGGGAAAAAATTAATAATCCTTCTGCTTGCATTCATAACAATGACACTGACAATATAATACACTACGGTGAGGAATCATAGCAGGAGATCAGTGAGCAGCAGACCGATCTGCCATCTTGAGACTTGTGGCACCGAGTGCTCATCCCGACGAACTACACTAACAACACCCTTGAATAGTTAGTACTCCACATGTTCAAATCACACAGAGCGACGTCCTGAAAGACGGCCACCACTAAAGGAACGTTTTTTTTTCTTTTTTTTTGTGGCCGCAAGATATACACACATAGCACTAGCTGCGTTATTTGAGCCAGAAGCCGCGCAACACCCATCTATCACCTGCCATTTCTCACGCACGGCCCACGTCATAAATACAAACCAAATAAAAAAGCAACGTGGCTTGCCTCTCTGTCTTCCTCGAACGGAAGTGGTCTCGTTTTCTTTCCTCTATTATCCATGAAAGCGACCCAGCAAGCTCCAGGCCTTGCTGACTGATGGTGCGCTGCCACGGCGAGCTATGGGCCGCGTGGATGGACGGACGATGGCAAGCTCCACGCGGCGCAATGAAAGCTCACGGTAAGTTTCCTCACCGGCTGCGGTGAACCCCAGCCGGGGTGTGGTGCGGATCGAGATCCAGGTTGCCGTCGCCATTGGCCCGATGTCACTTTTTCGATTGAAAATTAAAAGCGTATTGGTGGACCTGGTGCTGTCATTCCCACGTGGCAGGGCCTCTGCTTCCTTCACCGGCTCAAGTCGTCTACGCAGCTAATAACGGAAAATGCTAGTGGTACAAATTGAAAAGCATCACCATCAAACATGAAAAAGTTCCAATAGGAATAGCCATTAGTGTATTTCTGTAGCTTTCTCCAGACCAAAGCCTTGTGAATTCTGTATATTTGAAATTACGAATATGAAAAACTGCTGGTCAGAGGCATCACCATCAAATTGAAGCCTTTGAGGAAATTCTATTAAAAAGCCTTGAGATTTTATGAAATATACAGCCGGTTTCGAAGGTTAGAGTTTTCATTCTGCCAAAGGTAATTTTCACCTGATAGTTAGACTTGTCATTCTCGGTAGACAAAGCAATAATTCCCTAGCAAACCAGCAGTGCAATCCATGAATGTGCCATGTGCCAAGCTACATATTTTGATAGTTTGAAATTCTTTAGTGACTGTCAGTCAGCCACGAATATCGTTTACTCGATCAAAACGCATTACTATTGGTGCACAGCAGGCTTGTTGCACATTCATTCAATTCATGGCTAGATCGAGGTAATGAATGGATATTTTTTGTTCACACTGTTCAATCAACATCAGAAAGTGTAGCCCACGCATCAATTTGTATATATTACATCATCCGATATGGTCGCACTTTCAGATGACATGGCAAGATCAAGAGGTGATGAATGGATATTATTGGTGAAATGAAAATAGATTACGGTGTATGATCCTGTTGAAAGTTTACCTTTCTCAATGACCTGTGTAAAGTTCAGATGATAGTGATTGTTCATAATCATCAAAATATGAAAAATGATGTGGTCCAGAGCCACAGGAGACAGTATATAATATAGAAATACATGACATTTTTCATTTTGTAAATACTTACAAATTGTTTGAAATAATGAATACTGATGTCAATAAATATGGATACTGGTGAACAAAAGTGACAGTGATACATCATGTGCATACAAATTACATGCATTGAGTTATTTTTGCACTAGTTGACCAAACAACAATATATTAGTGGTGCATCATTCGTGTCAGCAAGGTTGTGTCAGGTAAACTAAACCAAGTTGTTCAACGAACAAGTGAGCACGCGGCCCGTGCATGTATTTATATATTACGTCATTGATACGGTGTCATTTTCAGATGCCATGTTTAGATCAAGAGGTGACAAATGAATTTTTGTGAGAAATCTAAAATTGATTACAGTGTAATGTGCTGTTGAAAGTGCATCTTTGCAGATATCTTCATGGAGGGCCTATGGATGCACTTTTGGCAAGTTTCAGTCCAGCCAGAGCGTAAGTGCGGCTCGCGATAGTGACCTCCGTTTAGGATAGGGCCATGGATGTGCAATAGTCGTAGATGCATTATTATGCTATTCCTGACCCTACTCTTCCAGGATCTCTTTAGCCAAAACCGATTGCATGTAACAAGTTACTCCTCGTATATGTAAAAACACTGGAGTTCTTTTTTTCGTTGGCATGTATCGTGCAAACTACGTACACAGATCCAGACTGATCAAAAGAGTCATTGCATTGGTTGGTATACACATAAACACCCTCATATGTAACTCGCCAAAAAAAAAAAACCTCCACGTAGTGGGATGATCGTTTCTAGGGTGAGATTTAGAAGCATACTTGATTCACTAATTAAGCAAAGATTAGATAAAGTGTTCCTTTTAACCTTTTGGTTTTGTTTTCCTATTTCTTTTCTCTATTCCTTTTTTTTAGCTTCTTACATTTAGTAGGGGCTTGCCCGCCCCAGCTTTTACATAGCTACAATACAAATCTTCAATGAAAATGGCGAAAAGGAAAAATACAATGCTTCTTAGGACATAGTTTTGCGTTTATATGAAATATAAAAGGATACTCCTCCGATCTTTATATGCTCCCAGAAAGATATTATTTCAGACCATTTAATGATGGTTCATCTTATCACTACACCAATATAGGTGGTAATGAAAACTGGTCCAGCTAAATCTACCGGTATCCATTATGGGGATCTAGCATATCCTGTCAGCATATCAGAAGCCCATGAGGTTATTAACTGTACAATATTTATGCATGACCCTATTTGCGATTATTTATTACATTAAGGGAACAGAAACTGGCGAACCAAAAGGGGGATAAATAAATTTATAAAACCTTATTCATGTCTCTCATGCTACACACTATGGTGCTATACCTTGAGTTTTGAAATTAAAATGTGCCCCAATTTGCCTAATTTCCTAACACTAAACCACCTTAATGGCTCATTTATTCTAAATTCAAAATAAAGGTTTAGCCTTCTCGAGAAAATATATAAAAGATTATGTTTGCACCATACTCCTACTACACAATTATCAAATAGCTTGATTTGTCAGCACCATGTGGTCCTAAGTAAGATTCAAAACTCCAACTTCTCATATTTTTTTGCACCATCTGGAAATCGTCGAAGCAACAACAATTGAATAGAGCATTGACATTAAAATGAAAAGTGACATAAAAATAAAATCATAAATAAATGGAGTGGTAGATTTCTAAAGGAAAAAAAACAACTAAAAACATATGTTTTGCTGTAACTTGTGGTCTAACTTTTCACGTAACTTCGGTGGTCTAGAAAGTTTCATTGTAACTCCTGATCTAACTTTTTTGTAACTTTTGGTGCAAATCCAGTTTAAATTTGCAGAATAACTTTTTACCGAACTTTTTCCCCGCCCCTGGGCTCATCTACATACGCTGGCCCCATGTAGTGGGAGCACACGGCATGCGTTGCGGGTGCACGCACGCGGTAAAGGAATTCCAACCATGGAGCCCTAAACTAAAGTTCTGAAATTTCCGACTTCTCATTCATGATTTATTAAGGCCTGGGCAAAATTTAGTTGGAATACAAGACTAGCAACTATAGTTTCTCTGATAGTCTTGGTTGGATACAAGACTAAAGAACATCTGACTAGCAACTGTACAATACAAAAGACTCTATTGTGGCTCCATTATATTTTCAACATTGCAATATACTTTCTCCGATCGCATAGAGCTCTCTCCGTTGATTAGATCTTCAACAAATGAGCCCTCCGAAGTGATATGTTCTGAAGCAAGGGTAAAGATGCTCCAACATGAATGAAAAATCGAATAAAAACTATAACAAATTTTGATGGAGTGGTAGATTTCTAAATGACTCCAACTTCAACGTATTAAATTGAATTGGGTCGCTATGGTAGTATAGAGTCATTAAAAAATCGCAATCATTCATGATTATAGATAAATAATATATTTGATGTCCTAGTCTAAGGTTTTTTGGCTGATGAAAATTCTGACTTGTATTTAGTTACGTAAAGAAAGCTGTGGTTGGATTTATTTTCTACGAATGACTTATTTATGTAAAGAAAACTATTATTTATCATATGATTGCATATCATCGAAGCAATAGCGAAAAAGTCCGTAGCCTAGTGGTTACAAGAGCAATAGTAGCACCTTAGATCCTGGATTCGATTCCTAGTCAAAGCGAAATTTTTAGGATATAACGGTGTTGTGCTTTCAGTGATAGACGACGTCCCCGTCGAGAACGAGGTGTTGGTGATTTTGTCAATCTTAAGTATTTGTTAGCTTAGTATTCGAAGATGCTCATAAAGGTAGAATTTGGGTATGTGTGTTCATAAAGGTGAGTGTACGTGTGTTGTGAGTGTAATACCCTGAATATTCTAAATTCTGATATATGAATTAATCTTTCTATTTCCCTTTCCGTGGGTCACTGGGTCTCCTTGGTTAATTGGACAATTAATTAACTATCTTTCCTTCCCATGTCTTTAACTCAATAGCAAGCTGCCGAAAATCTCTCCATCTCCTTCCTTCACTCTCTCTCCCGTGAACCAAGCAAGAGTTGGGATGTCCAAAATAAATCCTTTTTTTTTGCAAGTCCAAAAAATTATCCTTCAGACGGCAGCCATATCTTCTCCCATCATCGCTGCTGCTCATGGGGAGGTTAGTCGCCGGATTGTTGACGTCGCGGGCATGGTCGCATGCGAGGGTGGAGGCGAGGCAGGGATATCTTCAAAGAGGGATAATTCAATCAACACCACCTGTAAAGGGGTGGAGCCAAACAACACCATCAGTAAAGAGGGGTTCCAATATTCCCACTCTCTCCTGTTTCCCTAACCTCGCGTGGTGTCGCGTAACATACTTGCAGCAGCCTCTTAGTTTGATACATGATTTACACTCTTTGTTGCAGGAAGTGGACTAGCAAGCTAAAAAGGCCTAAAACTGTGCCACACCATTTCACCGGCCTCCATCACTCGTAGGTTGGTGAATTTTGTGCATGAAGATCAAGGTACTATCGGGTCATCAAGCATTACCACTTCAACAGCAGCAAGACGCTTGTTGGTGCTGTCCCAGGAAGGAGAAGGGAACGGTCTAACTTCAAAATAGGTAGGCCTGGGCGAGAAAGGGTCCCCTTGTTTTAGATGTGTTGCATTTAGTAGTATTTTGAGCTTTTGTGGACCAGTGAACCATATTATTTGGCCATATTATGCAAACGCTGAAATGTAAACCCATGAATGCTATTTTGGATGCTTTGGACATGTCGATTTGGATGTGTTATTTAGTCAATTTGTGATGACAAAAATAACAGCAGCTAGCATGCTGTTCATGAATGAACCATGGTGCAGGGGCAAAAGTTTCCATTGAATATCATGTTTATGTTGAAATGTCTTCATTAGTCGTACATGTTGGCTCCTCATTGTTAGTCATGATTTTGTTTAGATCCTCAACTTTACAAGTGCTGTTGATTGAATTCACCCCTTCAAAGCTATGTTGCGTCGTGGTGCCTAACCCGCCTATAAGCAGGCAAGTTAGCTGACGTCAATCTTTTCCTCTGATAATTAATCCTCCATAGAATTTGGCTGACTTGATCAAGACAAGTACATGGCGATCTGTCCTCTCTGGTTTCAATCGTACAAAAGTAGAGTTAGTTCAGTCCGGTACATCTTCCATAGAAAATTTAGTAAACTAGCCTCCATATTTGTAATATTTATTTGTTGTTGGTTCACTTACTGAGATTTTCATCTCACACTTGCTTTCCTGTTCTAGGTAAAAAAGATAATGGAGTAGATGCAAGAGCATGGATCATGGGTGACACGCACATTTCGCCGCCGTGGATTACAATTTATTTGGAGTAAAATGTTTTATTTCCATGTGGACTGGACATTGCGCACCTTTTGATTTATTTATTTTATCTACGTTATTTTTACTCTTGCAACGACATTCCATGTAATACCACATTTTTACATCCTGGTTGCAACAGTGAGTGTCTGAGTTGTACGTTATGTGAAATAAAAAAAGAAATAGTCGAAGCAGTGTTGGGCTTCTCCTCGAAGAAGACCCAGCACCAGGTTAAGAGTGCACCTTTCTAAATGAAGAGAGAATAAAGAAAGGCTTCGTGAAAGAGTGCTTGCACTACACGAAGCCTACTTCATTACTATGACAGTCATGTCACATCATAGAAAACCGTCCTCCTTCTACAGTGCACGGGAGGGGCTATTTATACCATGATCAGGGGTTACAATTTTACAAAAACGTCCGGAGGGCATTGCCGTCTTTTGGCGTCGCCTCATCGGCGGTTCACCAAAAACCCTAGCCGTCGATGTGCCCTTCCTTATTTCCACTCCGGGCCCACTTGCAGGCCTCTGGTGAGGACGGAGCGCCTCGCCGCCTCAGCCCGAAGCTGTTCTCAATCGGATGCCCGAAGAGCTTCGGGCCTGCGTCCCGCACTTCGCGCCCAGCATCAAGCCCTGCAAGGGAAACACACGATAACTAGCCTTCATGATGGAAACCCTTTGGCTTATCAGCCTTCATGATGGAAACCCTTCGGGTTAGTTGTAGAAAGGTGTACGGGTTCGGAACCCGCTCCGCGGATCCCCAA
>LAPY01004159.1:36167-46638 GCA_000970635.1 Eragrostis tef
AAAAAAGAAAGCCACAAAATGGTAGCTTCACCGGCTTCTTTTGCCTACGGCTCTCTCATCTTTCTATATTTGTCACTAAAAATATGAAGAAGCTGTAAAAAAAGGCGTTTTGCCAAACGTTTTAGGCACAGCCGCAGACACAGCCAGCACAACTGTTTTAGCCGGCACAACCACAGCCCTACCAAAGAGGCCCTTACTAAAAAGATTGGTCTTAGTCGTCAAACCACTGTCACGGTTAAGATTTGAATTGTGCAATTTTATTTAGGTAATTAACCAAATTGCATTTCAAGAGGTCATTAGCCAAGGAATAGAGATAATCGGCGGGTAATCTATGGAACTAAATGTGATATACTCTCATATATATTGTTTTGAATTATATTATTCATTATTATATTATGATGTCTTAAAGCCATGTTTGTTTACTTGCTAGTACGCCCGCATCCTGTTTGGTAATTAAAATGACAAGCCAATCATGCATACAAAATATAATATGGTAAGGATTGACTCTAGCGCAATACACTGTTTTAACGACTCCTCATTTCAGGTCCATTATATATCTCCGTACTTGTATCAGGAATTAAACACTAACTTATTAATTAGTTCATGGTGGTCATAATAATAAGCTGTCAAAAGTGCTATGAAAACACAGTCTATAATTAAACAAACAAGCACATTTCTAATTTCTAGAGAAAAACAGAGCAGCATCTCCACCAAATCACCCACAATTATCAAGAACATTATGATGACGTGACAAGATTTTTCTTAGGGGTATGGTGATGACAAGTTGACAACCAACGTATTAGTACCAAGGAAGCGAAAGTCAGCTAGCTGTGTCCGTACGGAGACCAATGACACATCGACAACATGATTAATATATATCTTGGACGGCACATATATGAAACTAAATCCTTATCATTGGGAATTGGGAAACATCTCTTGATCTGACATATGCATATACCGATACCTGTAGTAAGTTAACTAACTATTTTTTTATTAGTTACCTTGCAATTAACATGATTGACAACGGTATTGTGGTGTACAATGATAATTCGACCAAGGAGCGGAAATTGTGATCGGGCGTGCAGGTTGTTTAAATTGATAACGGATCCACGTCGACTGGTACTACGAGTCAAGAACTCGCTTAACATGATTAATGTTAGAGCAAAACAAACATCTTAACTGAAAATTAAAAAGGATAGGAAAGCTAAATGTTGACAGAGAATAATGAAGAAAATTAGTACAGTCCACTTTCGTGTATAAAATATTTCTTGGTTTTAGGAGGGTGTGCCCCCATTCCTTCGAGTTAAGGCTGTAGGAGTGAAAAACTGAAAATAACAATGCAACGTGCCGTAAAAAACATTGTTGCTAGCTAACTAATAAGAGCTTGGACGGCCACCCAACCAACAACAACGGTGCCTGTGGCTATGCCACCTCACCAAACTATTATAAATTTCCTCACGGATGTACACTTTACAATGTTCAACTCAACAAATTGTGGGAATAAGACATACTGCAATTAGATATCTTGAGAACAACATATACATATGTTTATCATGAATTTGGAATACTCAATCAAATAGTCGATCACGATCATAAAGTTAAAAACCTGAAGAGCTCAAGTTGGTCCGTATGAAGTTGCTTTCACAAGTGCCCGTCATTTGTGAAAGCTGGAAACTTTCTTCACCCATAGGCACTAGTGGTGAAAACAAAAGGAAGCCTTTAGAATCAGTGCTTATAACCTTTAAGAACTGGTCTCTGCAGATAGCTGAAGCCTCTTTACGCGAGCACTGTAGCAGTTTGAAAAATAAGATCCAGCCCATAAAGTTCCTGCGGCGTCCAGTCTTGTTTTGACCATTTTGGAGAAGATGCCAACGAAATGTCGCAAAGCTTGTGCATAGCATAGTGGAGTCGACCATTAGCGACTTTGGGCATCTACATACACACAGTTGATTAGCTAGTAAATAGCTCTTCGTTGCATTCTTTTAATCAGATGGTGCCGATATCACATAGTGACAGCAATGTAGATTCTCTGATCAATCGTGGATTCACACCTTAATTTGCATCCGTAGTCCTTTGTTGGTACGGATTTGAAACCACCGAGTTTGATGCGGAATGGTGTGTGACACACACAAGAATATGTGCATGCTCCAAACTTTACTCTCTTTTACCTTTTTCGTGTACTTAGATTATTACTATGAAAATGGCTAATAAGACATGGGTGACACATAATGTAGAATACAATTGGTCCAGTGTATATATATGCTAGCTTCCATATGGAAGAGCCTCTCCCTCGTAAAAAAATAAAACAAAATATGGAAGAGCCTGATAACCTGGCCATTCAGTGAAGCAAAATCCACTCCACAACGCGAAACGACTATGCTATTTCTAATAACGACGCAGGTCTGCGCTCAGATTTTTTTTTTAAAAAAGAAAGTCTGCGCTCAGATAGCTCTGCGTCATGTATTAAGTAGTCGACGGATACGTTCAGGCCTTGTGAGTGACAATTCTTTGAAGGTGTTCTTTCTTTAGAGACGAGGGGATCAGACAATATCACTACCATTTTCTTCAAACGAGACGACAAACCTAGCTGAAGATGCTGATCCGTAAACCATGACAAATCTTCAACCACAGTATTGTAAATATTGTTGTCTATGTCATAGACAACTTACCTCTCAATTACAACAATCATATTGAAGTCAACATGGATGAAAGTTGCTCTCTAATTCTGGTCACCATCCTTAGTCAACATGTCCTTTAGCAACTGGGCTGAACTGTCAGACATTGATCTATTGCTCTCATTATGGTCACTTTATACTTAGAATATTAATATGAAAATGGCTAATAAGACATGGGTGACATATACTGTTGTAGATTACAGTTGGTCCAGTGTATATATACTTATATTCTAGGTTCCATATGGAAGAGCCTCTCCCTCGTAAAAAAAAAATATATGGAAGAGCCTCTGATAACCTGGCCATTCAGTGAAGCAAAATCCACTCAACAACGCGAAACGACCATGCTATTTCTAAGAACGACGCAAGTCTGCGCTCAGATAGCTCTGCGTCATGTATTAAGTAGTCGACGGATACGTTCAGGCCTTGTGAGTTTGACAATTCTTTGAATGTGTTCTTTCTTTAGAGACGAGGGGATCTGACAATATCACTACCATTTTCTTCAAACGAGACGACAAACCTAGCTGAAGATGCTGATCCGTAAACCATGACAAATCTTCAACCGCAGTATTGTAAATATTGTTGTCTATGTCATAGACAACTTACCGTTCAATTACAACAATCGTATTGAAGTCAACATGGATGAAAGTTGCTCTCTAATTCTGGTCACCATCCTTAGTCAACATGTCCTTTTGCAACTGGGGTAAACTGTCAGACATTGATCTAATGCTCTGAATATGGTCATTTTACTGATCTCTTTTGTTTTCAGTAAAGAAACATATTGCAGTTGCTTCTCTATTTATCTCTCAGGTGCTCTTTTTATTTTTGCCGTTTGTATCAGAGTTACAAATCCATCAGATTTGATCGAGAATGTTTAAATTTTGTGTGTCCGCAAGCAGCACAAACATAAAAGCATCAGGAAAACATAAAGGGCAATCAAATATGCTTTTCTACGAAGAAGACATGTAAACAGTCTTGTCATATTATTGGGGCTGCTAGCTTTCTCGATTGGACGGTTTTCAGCTAAATTTTGGACAGAGTATTTTATGTTATGTACGATTTCTATGTTCCCAACACCATTTTGATTTACAGCACATTGAAAATCAGAATTTCTGCTCTTTATTTATTTATATCTCTAAATTATTGGAAGATCAAGAGAAGAGCAGTCAAGATCGAATCACCTACGCATATAAGTGGATGCAGTTTCACACTAATTTACCAGACCAACGCATGAAGCCTCGAATGAGAACACGCTGCACCTCCGGGCGCTTTCCTGGATGCCAGCCGATCCGCGGCACAAAAAGATCCTCGCATTGACCTGGTTTGGGTGTGAAGAAACGGGAGCAAAAGATAGGTGGATGGCACTAAAAAGGCAGTATCATTGCCATTTTTTCACAAAGGAATGAGACACAGGAATGATCGTGTTATTTTACTAAAAAAACGAGATTAAAGTGGGGGAAGACTTGGTTGAGGTCCGCCGAAGGCAAGCAAGATATCTATGTTTTTGAGCATTTTCTCCTTGTCCTTGCTTGACCTAGCATTTAGATTTTGTAAGCCCGTGTACGCATTGCTGAGTCCTCTCAGTGGTGATCGGTCATTAGCATGGTGTCATGTGCAATCTTGTCAATAGTGGAAGTAGAAAAGCAGGTCGCTGTTAGGATAAGCCCAAGCCGCAAATGGATCACTTTGCTGTTTTACTTGTATACGTACGGCCAAATTTTTGTCCTTTGGTCGTTGTGAACTGTTGGAAGTTTGGAACCGAAGGTAGTAGCCCTGCTTCCTGTACCACGTAGCGACTGCATTTGCTGACCAAAGATTGATACTCATCGCCTCCTTATACCTTAATTTTTTGTATAGCGGTCAGCTGAAAATGGCTATTCCAAAGATTAATAACACGGGAAAGTCAAAAGCTCTTGGTTTTCCTTTTTTACCTCTTGTATGTTCGCATGTTATAACAACATATCAAATGGCTTTTAAATCAACTAAACCACAACCGAAATGATTTAAACCATTGGATCTTTGGTCGCAAAATGGGGTCATACAAATAGGTCGGATGTATAGCAGTACTCGTACGATAATAGATAAATTTCTTGTTGCGAAGTATGATAATAAAATAGTTAAACTAAATGGGAAAAAGTGAACAGTTAAAGACATTATTTACCTTTCAACTTTAGGCACAATTTTTTTCCACTTGAACTACGATATTATTTAACGCTAGTGTTTATATATATTTCTTTATCTAACCGTTCTCATCATGACACTTAGGAAGTTAACTATGCAGTTTCACTCATTTGGATGTGACACTCGATGTTAAACGAACTGAACTTGACAATAATTCAGTTTGTCTTGCGTGTGACATCAACTTGACATAGACATAGGGTATTACTGAAAAACAATTAATAATGACACTGGTAAATCCCGGAAGAATATTCCATTGAAGCAAGTTTTCCACTGCTCAGATTCAATGATTTTCACTTTATACTAAACATCAGTTACTATCTAATTTTTTAAATATTATCATTGCACCGTCCATCTCTCTTTTTTAATCTCTCCTAGATCGTCAGCAGAAAACAAAACGTTGAGATGGAGTCAAAGTTTTCTCTTCGTTTTCTTTTGTTTCATATAGGCAAGTGAAAACACTGAGATATATAGTGAGTAGACCTGAGAAACTTGTGATTACATATACATCTTTAATATCATGCATATAGAAACTGGGGAATGAAACAGACTTTGCTAGATTTTTAAACTTCTGATGGTGGGTTGGTGGCCTAAATAAGATACAAGGGCTGGTCCCTTTCAGAAATCCAAGCTACAATGAAAAGATGAAATGACTAATTTCTTATTAAATTTATGTCGCAAGAAATTTATTCCTGTTGACGTATTATTAATAAAACAAAGTCAAGCATGCACGGTACGGTTGATGGAAGAATGAGGCGACTTTTGCACGTCTGTAATGCAAGTTCAAGTGTTGGGCTATAGACAAAGCAGGACACAATCAATCAATATGGCCATGCGAAAATGCATACTAATCAACCTATGATTGAGTAGATGGATGGACGGAGATGCTGCTCTGTCTTGGGGCCTGACACTAAACAAAGATTCCTCCAAACCTATATGTAAAATATGTATAACCGAGCCAAACTTATAAACAACCACGTTACAAATCGTAAGTTTGTACCTTTTGAACAGCGTCATGGAAGAAGTGCATAACTGCTCAAGAAATCATTGTTGATGGCTACTCCGGGATGGGATATGCCATTATGCCATGTTCTCCTTTCAATCTGTTGCAAAATGCCAGAGATGCATGTTGGGACGTTTCACTTAATAAGTGCGTGCGCATGACTGGTGTTCCTGCGATTTTGACACTGAGGGACATGGAACTATACCCACCTGATCTCCAGATTGTACTAGTAGGATCCGCCGCGTTGTGGAATTTTTATCTGGTAGTTTCGTTGTGAATTGTCGTCGATAGGTCTGTTTTATTTGATCGTTGTGGACAATTGCTTTTCGTTATTGATTGACGCCGTTTTTTCTTGGCCGGTCTTTTGTTGGGTCGGGTCGCTGTTCAATACTTGCAAAACTATATAGGCAGGCAGTATTACGCGAACGCTTCATTGTGAGAGATATTTTTGTCGGAATAGATAGTGTAGAGGGTTTGAAGAAGCGCCTGCTTGGCGATGAATGTAGCCAAGCTGTGCAAGCTGACGAGAGTATTGATGCCGAGGCCTAATTTTTTATGTGGCGGTTTAGTAAGACGGAGTTGTTTTGACCGAATACTGTAGGCGTGCGTGCATTGATAAAGTTCATTTGTGTAATTCTTTATATGTGAATAAAGCTTTTTTTATTATGGCGTGGGAACGAGGTTAAGAAATTGTTTAAACAATTTTTTTGAGATCAGAAATTGTTTAAAAGTTGACTGTGTACATCAAACAACAAGATCACAAGCGATCGAAAACTCTAATTGACAAAGCACCGGTTCATACAGGTTACAACATTGCAGATGTTTGGAACCATGTACCGCTCTAACAAAAAATAAGGTCTCAAACATATGCCAAAAGCTGAGCACAATGTCAAACAATCAAAATAAGTGATCAGAGAAACAGGGATTGTTGCAAACGTGAAGGCATCAAAGTATCAAGGAGGTAATGGAACAGTGCAACACATCCTGCTGTTCAATTTTCTGCTGCGCAACACATGCTAGCTGGACTTCTGGATGACAAATCTTCATTCCTCCTCCACCAATAAGACATATAGATATCACTTGATGACCCTTGCTATCAGTCCTCCAAAGGTTGTCGTCACATTCTCGCACTACAGGAATGGAAGCTAAGAACAGCTTAAGGCAAAGGGGAGAAAAAATACCAAACAAAAAGATACCAAGCTAATGAACTCCACAAAACAGTGTCTAACATTTCGATTTCTACCAATTTCCACGGTAACCTGAAAATAGCAATAAAAAACAATGGGCAGATCATTTTTCGATGTCTGAAACTTAGATGCTACAAAAATATATAGAACTTATTGCAGAAGTCATGAAACTTATCAATGGCTTTCAGAGCATCAATTTAAAAAACCATTAATCGAGAGATTTCGATCTAAATTCCTTTAGAAGAAGACTAAAGAGAACAAATTAGCCAAGTGCAGTAGGGCATATAAGCAAAACTTTTGATCCTTACCTTCCATATCATACTCTGGCATTTTTTTTCCTGCTAAAATCAAGGGTAGCAGAGTCCATCTTTAGTGCTGCACGGTTGTATGCTTGTTATATGCGATCCATCAAAACCAGCACAAAGCAAAAGTAAAGCTGAGGTGAGAAACGCAAGTTCTATTACTTCAGTGAAAAACATCAGTAACAAGGCTGTGGTATTCTGTGTTTAGATCAAAGTGAAGAAAAAAATATTAGTTACATATATGAACGATATATGTATCAGTTTTGTTAAGCAGCTAGATTTTTTGCATTTGGATTAGCAATGGCAGCTCAAAACGACAAGAGATACCAAAATTAGGTAACCAAAGCAAAAAAAAAAAAAGGAAGCCCGCAGTATTGGCGTGCTAACAATTGAACCCTGTAATTTCAGGGACGTGACTCACTGATAATATTAAGAGGGAACTTTTGCGATCCTGCTCGATCTCTGAATTAGTTTTGAGACTAAAAATGAACATTGATAAATGTATATACGATAAATATTTTTCCTGTAACCTAGATAGCAACCAAACTTTATTATAAACATTGTGGCACACTTATAAGCTGCAACAGCTGATCAGGGAACTGGGCATCCTAAACTTCCTATCTTTTTTTTCTGGAAGAATCAATACATGGTGCAAAAATCAAGCAAGTTGCTTCAGTGTTATTAACACAGAAAAGCATGAGTATGCAAGTCAATTGTGACCATCGACCAACCAATTTTAACTATACCTGAACCGAATAAACTATTACTCAATACATGTGCAAATTACACAATCAGAGCCGACCAGCACAAAAATTATACATTCAGAGCATGGAAAAAACCTGAGACATTCCCCAATCATTCATTCTCTCAATGGTACAACATTGGCATGTAATCAACTGGAAGCTCTAGAAAATATCAATGTATGAGCTAAACAGAATTACATCGACACCCCTGCTTTTTAAGCATGAGGATTGATCATACCTTAACATAGAGAACATAAGCCACAGTTGAAATAACTAAAAGACATTGATCTTCTAATGAACACTAAGAGTTACTAAATGCATCAAAAGGTATGGCATCGCAAATCTGACCAGCTAACTATGAACATGATGATTACATGACTCTAAAACCATGAGATCTGTATCACAGTTGCTGACAGTTGACTCTACATAATACAGGGCAGTAATCGATTTAACTAATTATTTTTTCAAGGATAAAAAACCCACACTGAAGTCTAAAACTGATATCGCCTAAAAAAGAAGAAAATCTAAACCGATCATGCCATAACAGATATAAGAAGAAACAGAAAAGAAAAACTTATCTAATGCATATTCTCCTCATTAGGACCGATCATGTATTTGGGTCCTGAACTCATGAATCACATGTGTTCTTTAAATATTGGAACCAATTTTCAAGCATCTACACATGGGTCCAAAAGCACGCAATTCATCACCTCATATAAGAAAAACACTGTATAGACACTACAATTCAAACCGGGCATAAAGTGAAGCATTGATTATTACAGATGTATCTGATGGGTTCCATTCATATTACATTTCATTAGTTTATATAGCTTCGATAATGCGATGTACAATTCTCTAATGTCTTCATGGCTGGTTCATTTCTATTTATATTTTTTCTTCAGGGACAGAGATAAGTATCGCCTTTCAGTCATCCAACCATTGTTTCAGGAAAAGCACTAAACCAAGGAGAAAAATGTCGCTGATGGTGAAATATGGATGCATAAAACACAAGTTAACTCTATATCTATATAATTTAGGAAGCCATATTTATCAAAGAGACAGATCATGAATTTAATTTTTGTTGCCTAACATTATATAAAGAAGTATATATTCTACTCGTAATATGTGAGACCACACTAGAAACCATGACCTAAGTTGGATTTTAAAAGGGGGATCAACTGAATCTTTAGTATGACTGCAATAGCACTCAGTGCTGTAAAAAACTATAACCCATGTCTAGTATGCAGACTAAACAGATCCCCAGACCATGGTACATTATCCTACATGCTCCATCATTCAAATAGGGAAATTCGTTGTTGCTTCTAGGATGGTCAATGACACAATAAAATATCTTTATGTGCCGAACACAGAAACAACAGACCCAAAGCAACTGTGAGCTAGGAGCAGTCATTAATCTAGAATTGCTCACTATCTGCACGTACAAGCAACAATGAAAGGGATTTAAGTTTCAGAATGACCCATTCCTGTAATTCGTTGACCATGCATCATCCGTGATTCAATATTCTGATGTGATTGTTTAGAGCGAACAATAAAGACATTCACATGTATTTTTTTCAAATCTCAAAATAACCCATTGCTTGTAGATGGTGCATCGGAACATGAACGGTTTTATTATTTTACTTCCCTGGCCTCACAGGTCTTGCCCAAAGAAAAGGACAAGAAAAGGATTTTTGACATGCCAGTTCATAAATAAAATAAAGTTGGACAGATATATAGCTAAAAATTGCAGATGTAACAGAGAAATCAGCAATTACTACTTCCCATAGTACAGGGTAGCAAGGCCAACACACACACAATGCAGATGACAATTAGAAATCCCTCTTATTACAGAAGGACCCTATCGCTATATTCTTACATGAACTTATTACTGATCTATGCAAAATAACATTAGGAAAATCATATTACTGACAAACACAAGCACTCTTGCACCAATCAAAAGGAAGTTGTGAGTACCTGCATTGGTGCTGACCATGAACACCTTAACCATTTGTTGGCCACCAGCATTACCAAAATGTATCCTCTCGTGACGGCATGGAAATCACGGGACCCTATATCCAAAGGTCAAAATATTACAGGACTAAAATTTTTGAATGCAGCACACTAAAACTGTTATATTACAGGATCTAGGAGGCAACAGCATCCATTGTTCTAGAAATATGAAACATCAAAGAAAAATGCCGAATTTCTGTGTTCATGAATTTGTTTCTTACCTTCTGCACAAAGCGATGTAATCACCAGAGACGTGAAGAAAACCATGTATAAAACACCAGAACATCTGAAACCATGAGAGGATCTGAAAGTATTCAGGGCAAAAGAAAAAAAGAGAAGTAAATTAGAGTACAGTGTATGCCAAAGGGGGAAGCAT